>VUQH01043266.1:10854-27033 GCA_015106775.1 Etroplus canarensis | reverse complement strand
ACGCCATGCACCTATACATACCACACTGCAATACTGAATATTGAATAGTCACATGCAGTATAAGCATTACACTGCATTTTATTATTCATGTGTATATATGTTTTTCCACTCTCCATGCGTCTTCGGTGTAAATATGTATATGGTCAAGACAGCCTGCTGAAGTTCAAACCCAGCATCAGAATGGGAAAAAAGGAGATTTAAGTGAACTGAATGTGACATGATTGTAGGAGCATTTCAGAAAGTGCTGATCTACTGGGTTTTTCCCACTGACAAAGAGAAAATACCCAGTGAGCATCATTTCTCTGGGCAAATATTACCTTGTTGATGCCAGAGGTCAGAGGAAAATGGTCAGACATTTTTGAGTTGATAGGAAGGCAACAGTAACTCAAATAATCTCAAACTGGTTTCCTGAACATGACAATGAGTTCACTGTACTCGAACGGCCTCCACAATCACCAGATCTTAATCCAATAGAGCACCTTTGAGACATGGTGGAATGAGAGAGTCAAATCATGGATGTGCAGCTGACAAATGTGCAGCAGCTGTGTGATGTTATCGTGTCAATGTGGACCAAATTCTCTGAGGAATGTTTCCAGCACCTTGTTGAATTTATGCCATGAAGAATTAAGACACCTGGAACAGCAAAAGGGGTTCAGAATTGCTCTGGCCAACATGTTGTGGGAGTATATATAGTGTACATAAAGTTGATGTTGCTGTCATCTTGCTTGCCGTCTTGAATTTTATGTGGATCAGTTTATCAAAGATAACAATAATTAAGGAGAAACTACGATAAAAATGTGTAACATCCTTCAAGATAAGGGGTCTTGACCCTGTGGCTCAAGTGCCACATGCAGCTCTTTTGCCCATCTCCAGTGGCTCTCTATGCATTGACAAACATTAGATGAATTTGCTTGTTTTCACTGCCAAAACTGTAGGCTTGCCAGTATGCTTGAGCTGCACCAAAAAGGTCATTTTGAAAGACATTTCCACAACAAACAAAACACATTTGCTGAAAAGTAAAAACTGATAAAATATATCACAGTAGGCTGTTTTGAATTTGATAACTTCTCCACAAGCACAGGTAGGCCTCTACAACAAGATTCAAGAAGCTTTAACTGCTCAGTGTTTTTCCTGGCTCAAATGGGCCTTTGGGGTGACTATGCCTGTACATGTGAGCACAACTGGTCTGCAGGTAATTAAGTAAAAGAGCCTGTGTGCCAATAGATATTCCTCTGCTTCACAACTGTTCTGTTACAAAAACTAATTCAAACAAACTCAACAAATTTCATTATGTTTGTGCTATAATCTTTTAACAATCCTGTGTCACTATAGCAGGCAGATAACAACAACAAACAACGACAACAACGTGTTATTTGCTGTTTTATTCTTCATTTTACATTTATTTTTATTATCATAGTGTACTTTGCATTTGGCAACTTTTCCTGATTTTAATTGTTCAGGATTAATGTGTCCTCGCAGCTCAGTCTCATGTCTTCTCCCGGCTTCCGTAGACATTCCTTCACTGTCAGTTTAGTGTGCGGTTGACAGACAAACAGCGGTGAGCCTCCAATCCAGCTCCAAGTGTAAACTATGGAAGAGATTAACAACATTGAAGTGGTTCCGTGCACAGAGTCTGACTATCTAAAGCCGTTCAGGGTGCACTACAGCCAGGTGAGTTTTCCCCAGTGTATGAATGTTGGCAGACGCTGCTGGATGCTGTAGGCTAGCCCAACCCCCCTCCACCCCCATTCATTTTTTTTCAGTGTAACATGAAGGCTAAGCTGACCTTAAACACAGCCATTGACAGCAGCAGCTGGAGTTACATTAACCCCAGTGACGAAAGGCTCGCGTATTTGGTCCGTTTTGACACACAGTCACGTCTGTGTTTTACGTGAGCGCGAAGCTAACAGGCTAATAATAAGCTAACGTGCTAACGGTAGCTGCTGCTGCTGCTGCTGCAGCAGAGGTTTTTGGTTAAACGGTTTAACGGAGGCACATGCTTTAAATTAAGAGCCAGGACGTGTAGATGGCGTGGTTCGAGAGATGATGCCTTCTGTGTGCAATGTAAAGACAGGCGAGACTTGTTGATCTCAGCTGTCAAACTGACTCAGCCTGGCTGGTGTAATAAGGTCGGGGGGCGTTCTGAAAGTTAAGGGTTATGCTGAGCTAAGTTGTCCATGTTTGTGTGTGAACGGGTTCAAATCCTGTCGGGATTTAAAGAGTTATGTGTACTTTTATGACGCTGCCACAAATGTGCAGAATTTGGAGAAGAGCATAAATACCTAAGAGAAACATGCACAGAACTCAGGGCAGCTTCAGTCCTGTGTATGAGTTATTTAAACATTATGAGAGGGTCATGGTACCTGCTTTGATCTGTGGTTTGGACATTGACCAAAAAAAAAAAAAGAAGACAGGAGGCAGAATTGAAAACGATTAGATCTTCGCTGGGAATGACCAGGATGGACAGAAGTAGAAATGAGTACATCAGAGGGACAGCTGAGAGTCAAGGTTGCGATGGTTTGGACATGTGCATAGGAGGTATAGTGGATATATTTAGGTAAAGGATATTGAAGATGGAGCTGCCAGGCAGGAGGAAAGAGGTTCATAGATGTTGGGATGGAGGGCATGCAGAGGGTTGGTGTGAGGGAAGAGGATGGAGGCAGGTGATCTGCTTCGGTGACCCTTAAAAGGAGCAACTGAAGGGAGATTTCAGAATCAGAATACTTTATTAATCCCAGGGGGAAGATTGCATTAAGCATTAAGGATTCTGAAACTCCATTTGTTCGTAATTAATACTAGTTATTATTACCCTACTCAGACTGTAACCTTTTTTTTTTTTTCCATTTTTTGTCCTCATTGCCAAGTTGTGGTTTGTCTTTTCTCATCTTTGCACTTATCGAAGTGTTAGAAAGTAGTTTGCATGTTTTTTTTTAAAATATAAAATATTTCAAACTTTGTCACGCTTCTGTTTTAAACTTAAACCGCAATAAATGTGCCTTCATATCCAAACCTTAGGCTGCTCCCTTGTATTCTCTCTAAGGAGTCACCATAGGGGATTAATCTGCATTTGTAATTTAGTAGAGGTTTTACGCTAGATGCCCTTCCTGATGCGACTCTCCGTGTTAAGAGGGGCGTGTGTCTCCACCTGGAATGTGAATTTTGTTTATAATTGTTAAGCTCTTTGAGACTGGACGCAGACTGGCCATATTTAAGCGGTTTCATCATTAGGGGACAGTTTTTACTGCTGTTGCTTGATTTTCATCTTCAGTTCTAGGTGTGGAAAAAAAATTAAGCCTGCACGTTCCCCAAGTCTGAACACAGTATAGAAGAAAGGCTTTGCAAAAGCTTCTTTACCACAGGTTTGATGTCACTGTTTTACAAAGTGCATTGATGAAAAGAATCAATAAGCTTGAAAGCACAAGCTGCTGATGGACTGGAGAATTTAGAACTGTTTCTTTTCCCTAATCCCCTTTAAATTTGATTTCTTTGTCAGTGTCTTGATGAAATTCACAATTTCTTATATCAGTTACAAATTATGCATTCAGTCATTTATTTAGTCATGCTGTGACTCAGACTGTAGTGCGACAGTTATCTCACATTTTTCTAAATATGATTCCAGTGTTATTCATTTAGTGAGGATGAAATATTTAAATATGGCAAACAGTGCAAATCTCCAAGTCACTATCAGGAGAGGGAAATGTGGATTGGATAATTCATGTTGATGTTTGGTATATTATAGTTGTATTATACACTCACTGGCCATTTTATTAGGTACATATTGCTCGTACTTAGAATCAGAAAATGGGTACACTGTAGTCATAAAGGAATGGACATGGTCAGCAACAATACTTCGGTAGGCTGTGGCAATTAAACGATGCTCAGTTGCTACTAAGGGACCCCAAGTGTGCCAAGAAAATATCCCCACACACCATTACACCAGTACCACCACCACTAGCCTGAACTGTTGATACAAGTCAGAGTGGATACATGCTTTCCTGTTTATGCCGAATTCTGACTCTACTTTCTGAAGGTCACAGCAGAAATGGAGACTCGTCAGACCAGGCAGTGTTTTTCAAATCTTTAGTTTTCAATTTTGGTGAGGCTTTGTGATTTGTAGCCTCAGTTTCCTGTTCTTAGCTGACAGGAGTGGCACCCAATGTGGTTTTTTTTTTTTTTGCTGCTGTAACCCATTTCCTTCAAGGTTCAATGTGTTATGCATTCAGAGATGCTCTTCTGCCTACCTTGGTTTTAACAAGTCCTTATTTGAATTACTGTTGCCTTCCTATCAGCTCAAAGCAGTCTGGCCATTCTCCTCTGATCTCTAGCTTCAACAAGGCATTTTTGCCCAGAAAACTGCTGCTCACTGAATATTTTCTCTTTTTTGGTCCATTCTTTGTATAGGAAAATCTCAGTAGATCAGCAGTTTCTGAAATACTCAGACCAGCCTATCTGTCACCAACAGCAATGCCTAATTCAACTCACTTAAATCACCTTTCTTCCTCATTCTGATGCTTGGTTTGAACTTCAGGCTACTGTCTTGACCATGTCTTGCTGTCTAAATGCCTGGGTTGCTGCCATGCAATTGACTGATTAGATACTTGCAGTAAGTAACAAATGAGTGGTTGTATGCCTAAAAAAGTGGCCTGTGAGTGTATATAGTGTGCATGCATTCTCATGTACATGTTCACTTTCTATAAATAGAGTTTCCTGATCCTATTTAGAAATCTGTCATTCTGTGTAAACATTAAAGCCTAAACGTGAGTTTATAATTTCAAACTTCTCCTTTAATTTTGCATTTCTTGTATAGAGTCACTTGTCTTTTAGGCCTAATTTTGTATTATATTTGGTTACCCAAGGACCTAGGTGTTTTGGGAAGCTTGGGAGTGCAGTTCTAGTCACTATCCATCCTCGCCATCATCTATTAATCATCTATCCATTTTTAGCTTCTTATCCAGGTCATTGTGGCAAAACCAGGCAGGCAGAGCTGATCATCTGTGACCAAAGTCTCATCAGATACTTAAAGGCTGTCATCCTCATCATTGACCTCACTGCTTTACATTTAATATGCACTTTGAGAATGAAAAGATTTTGAATTATATTCCTAAATCTTCACCCCATTTTTTTTAGTTTTGTTTGTGCCTATTGGTTAGCCGTAAAAAAATTACTATTATAATTATCCTCACACTAAAAGACAGTGAAGTGTGATGACTGTGTGTCCTGATGGTCTCCTGCAAAGTGAGAAATGCTTCCTTACCCAAACACAGGCTGCAGTCCAGGATGAATTTATTTTTAGGTTTCAAAATATTTGTGCAGTTCCTCTGTTCCTGGGCTTTAGAGAAAGCTTCTGTTGTGTAAAACGTGTGACTGTGGTGCAAAACCCATTCTTAAGTCAAAAACTACCACATTACTTACACAGTAGATGATAAGAACATGTTTTTAACCAAGTTTTACAGATGACATCTGTTTTATGTCATTAGTAAATGTAAAAAAGACAGTTTTGTCCATATTGTTTTGGAAACAAATGATAGAAAAGGGGTTTTAAATAGGCCTTGCAGAGACAAATAATAAAGAAACTGCAACTGGTTTATGGAGGTGCTCCTTTGTATTGTTTTCAGTGTAATCCAAAAACTCAAGTACCCTGGCACTCATGTTGAGGGAGTTTGTGCCATTTGGGGTTCACACCTGTGACAGCAGAGGGGGAAGGTTAAGCCTGTCAAGAGGATGGGGGAACGGCTAAAGACAGCAGATGGACAACAAAAGAGATGATGGTGGACTGTCTCTCACTCTCTCTCCCTCTCTGTCCTGCCCACTTTTTCATACTCATCATTTTGGCCTTGCAGCTCAGGAGGGGCTGTTCAGAGACTCCCCACAAAGGCTTTTCAATCACGCAGAGAGAGCATCTCTTCCACAATCCTTTTATGTTCATCTCTACAGCTGCAGCTTCGCCATTGGCCACCAACAGGAATCTACTCACACTCACAGCAACACACTCAAAAAGTAGATAATGTCATGCATGAGAGGCTCTCTGCATCATTAGTGTTTATTGGTGTTTTGTCTCACCTCTCCTGCCTCCCTCTACAAAGCGGGTGATTGTATCTTGACTCTGGGAAACCCCTCTTATCTTTGTCACCTCATGCTGACAGCAAATCATGATTTGCTACTTAGAGCAGGATAATCACCTTCCATTTATTCATTATAATTATTTGAATTATTCATCTGGAATTATTTACGTTGTGCTGCTTTCAGCCCGTGCCCCCTTACTCCATAAATGAATGAGATATTTATGATCTTGAAACGCACCTTTTCTCACATGAATGGTTGTTTATCAGCTTGAGTTTGAATCAAAGCAGTTAACTCACTGCTGTGATTTGTATGAATATATTTATATTCTGTTGGTGAAGTGATGGTTGTCTACATGTAATTAAGTGGACTTTGATGTTTTAGTTGGATTATTAAGTTAGTGAGAATCAGCCTTATTGTCCAAAAATTGATTATTTTAAGGGATTCAACGCAAATTGCAATTAAGGATCAACTCAACAAAATTAGCTATTAACAGTTTTGATGTAAGGAATACTAGTAACATTAATTCTAATATTAAACTTGATTTTAAGTAGGTTTGCTGTATGATACAGATTTATTGAGAAAGCATCCATCCATCTGTCCATTCATTTTATGCCACATGTCCCAGCCACCTCCTCTAGCGCTTCCAGTTTTCCTTGTTCTGGGTCTGCCCCAGGGCCTCCTCCCTGTAGGACATACCTGAAACACCTCACCTTGGATGTACCTAGGAGGCATCCTGATAAGACGCCCAGACCACCTTAACTGGCTCCTTTCAATGTGGAGGAGTAGTAGCTCTACTCTAAGCCCCTCCTGAATATAACTGAGCTCCTCACCCTATCTCTAGGGCTGAGGCCAGACGTTGTTCGGTGGAATCTCATTTCCGCTATTTGTATCCGTCATCTTATTCTTTTGATCACTACCCAGAGCTCGTGACCATAGGTGAGGGTAGGAATGTAGATTGACTTGTAAATCACAAGCTTTGCTGCTTTCACCCTCAGTTCTCTCTTTACCACAACAGACCAGTGCAACATCTGCATCTCTGCGGATACCACGCCTTCTCCACTCTCCCCTCACTCATGAAGAGGACTCCAAGATACTTAAACCCCTCCACCTGAGCCAGCAACTCAGCCCTGACCCAGAGGGGGCACACCACCCTTTTCCAGCTGAGCGCTTCAGCTTAGAAGGCACTAGTTCTCATCCTGGCTACTTCATTCTCAGATCCAAACTACCTCAGTGCAAACTAGAAGTCACTGCCTGATGAAGCCAAAAGAACCACGTCAAATGCATAAAGCAGAGAAGAGATCCTAAGACTACCAAATCCTCCACTCTCCATCCTCCGCCCCATGACTGCACCTAAAAATTCTGTCTTTAAAAATTACGAACAGAATGTGAGTGAAGGGCCAGATGAAGAGTGACTCCAAAACTCCTAGGATGACTGTAAAACCAAGGGACCAGTTTGTCCTGCTTAGGAGAGGGTTACTGGAGCCCCATCCTAGAGCCAGGCCTAGGTGGGGCTTGCTGTAGGGGTCTGCTGCAATGTGGATTGGGCAGCAGTCAGGAGTGGGGACCCTGGTGGTCAGATCCCTGTTTGAAAAGGGGTAAAATTTCAGTTGATCAAAATTTTCTTCGGTTGAATACAGGTCTTGGTTAACTCGGGCTAGAGCTAACAAATAGCTTGTTTGTTTTAGAATACTTTATATAGTCCACAGTGTGGGAAACTATCTCTGGCTTCACCAGATAGAATAAACACAGCACAATATATGAGGACAGACTCGTGAAAAAGCTAGCTTGGATGTTTAGTATTCCTTCTAAGCAAACAACGTCAACAATTAATTGATGAGTGTGTTTTTAAATGTATTTCTCATATTGAATTTGAAATTGCAGGGACATTGATGTCATTGGTGTATACTGCTCTCTGTGGTTTGCACTGGAGGCCACAGTCACTTAATATGTACTTGAAAAGTGTGTCCTTGAGCAGGGCTCAGTGAATACTGCAGATGCTGTTTTTTTATTGCCAGTGGTCAGTGAGTTTATGCAGGTGTAGATGCTTTTTGTCATTTTTGAAACACTCTTGACCGTTGTAATGATAGCCCCACTGCCTTTGTCAAGGCTGGTAAGAAGTGACAGACTGAAACTAAAACCAGGAAAAAAACTGGAGTGCACATGCTGAGATTCAAAGGGAGCTATTGTATTTGAGGATAGTAGTTGTTTTTTTTTTTATTCCTCCTGCAGCTGCCAGCTTTATAGTGTAGTCAGCATAGGAGGTGTGTGTGATGGTTATTAGACTTTAAGCACCTAAAAGATCAAGACCATACATTCCTCACTACAATAGCCATTCACGTAGGAGCCTATCATTTCAGATGGCCAAAGCCAGAGGGACCACATTAATTTCAAGGTTCTGTGTAGCCTGCTTCTGCTTCCCTTGCTCTCTCTCTCTGTCTCTGACTCTGTCTCTCTCTCTTTCCCCCTATGGGCTAATCTCTCTGTCGTAATCCGTGTCAGCCATGATTCTCCATCTCCCCTGGGCCATTCAAGCTGTCCCCGCCCCCCCTCTCTCAGCAAGTGGCCTGAGTAATGAGGGGAACCCCGCCATCTGTGAGTGGTGACAGGAGACTAAAGAGAGAATGTGTGCGCGCTGACACATTCAGGCCCTCTAGGTTTACCTTTTTAGTAGGTATTTGGCTGGAAAATAAATGTGTTGTATCTGGAGTGTTTTTAACATTAATCAATGCCAAATTAATGGTGATGTGTTAATATGATTACTGCACGCAAACTAGACCAAAATCAAGGTGGTTGCTTGTCTCTGTGTGCCTCTGTCTGGTATTGCTGATTGCCATTAAGGTGTTTCCTTTATCCTGCAACTTCTTGTTGGAAAGACATGGTTTTGACTCTTTCTGTCCCAAGGAGTTTCTATTCTGTTTTGCTTTTATAAATAGAAAGACCTTCTTGGATGCTATTTTTATCCCCAGTGTTTCATAACTCCCAGTGCCTTTTACCAGAATCTCTGTGTAGAAGGTCCTATTTACTCTGAAATGCTTATTTTTTCTTTCACTTTAGGCTTTCCAACCCCAATAAATGTTATTTCATTCGAAAAAATGAAACTTTCTAAAAAGCAGACTGGCCTGGAAAAAGTAACAGATTTATCACTTTATTAACGCATAGAACCTTTTTCAACAGCAGCAAGCTCCATCAGATGTTTTCTGTAGTCACATGTGAGACTTTCCTAATAATGAGTGTGAATTTTGGACCATTGCTCTTCACAAAACCCATGTTTGTTGTATTTGTTTAACGTGAATTTAATGATATTGATCCATCGCTTTAGTTTACATTCCTATCCTCACCTATGGTCATGAACTTTAGATAATGACCGAAAGAATGAGATCATAAATACAAGCGGCTGAAATAAGCTTTCTCTGTAGGGTTGCTGGACTCACCCTTCGATATAGGGTGAGGAACTCAGTTATCTGGGAGAGGCTCAGAGTAGGGTCACTACTCCTCCACATCAAAGGATGCAGTTGAGGTGGTTTGGGCATCTGATCGGGATGCCTCCTGGATGGCTTCCACTTGAGGTGTTTTGTGCATGTTCCTTTGGGAGAAGGCCTTGGGGCAGACCCAGGACAGGCTGGAGAGACTGTGTCTCCCAACTGGCCTGGGAACACCTTGATGTTGCCCCCAGTGAGCTGGAGGACATGGCTGAGGAGAGGAAAATCTAGGCTTCCCAGCTTGAACTGCTTTCTCTGTGACACCCGGCCCCCCCCGAAAAGCGTTAGACAATGGATGGATGGATACTTTAATTGGAAAATATTTTCTAAATTGGCAGTCTCTCCATAGTTGATCTCCTAGATCACCATATGGTGGCACAACGCTTCTGTGATTACTCCCTTGAAAGAAAGATTAAAATACTTTTTATTAAAAGTGGAAGCCTTTAAGATACTACAATTTTCACTGGAAGTGACCTGGATGGACAAGATTAGGATTGAGGACATCAGAGGGAAGTTTAGAATGAGCAGTTTGGAGATGACGTCAGAGAGGCAAGGTGGAGAGGATTTGAAGATGTGCAGCTACCAGGCAGGAGGAAAAGAGGAAGACCACAGAGAAGGAGCACGGATGTAGTGAAGGAGGATGTGAAGATGGTTGGTGTAACAGAAGAGGATGCAGGGGGCAGGGTGAGATGGAGACCGATGATCCGCTATGGCGACTCCTAAAAGGAGCAGCTGAAAAAGATGTTATTTCCACAAATAGACTTCACTTGGGCAGGGACAGTAACAGCCACTCAAGTATATTTTGTGACTCATTTAAACATTTGTTCCAAAAAAACTGATCTGCTAGTGGGCAATCCCCTCGTTCCCCATTTTGAAAGTTTAATTGCTGCAAAACTGCTAGCCCTGATCCTTCCTGTCTTATGTTTTTCATACAGACAGGCTCACCAGTTCGCTTCTGTGGTGGGCCTTGATGCGATTTAGCTACCTCTTCTTAGAGTGTCTTGTCCCATAGTCATAAAGACTCCTAATCCACTGTTGTTTTGGACTACAGTAGACGACAACAGTCCTTGTTTGCGCCAATGATCTTCTATAAGAACCATAACGTGTAGGAAGTGGAGAACTTGATCATGTGCCAGTCCCACTATGCTGAGCTCCATGAGGCTGCAGATCAGAACAAAGACTACCGTTGCTGATTGCAGTTTAAGACTGTGAAGCTGGAGTGCGTCCTTGGGATAAGGAACTCACTGGAGAGGCAGCTGATTATTGCTTCATTAATTATTGTCCCACAGTGTCCCCTGACCTGCTGCCTTCATAAATCTAATTCTTTGGGAAACTCTGATCTGTGTTTGTTTATTTTTCTTATATTCTGATTTGTTTTTGTATCCCATGCCAAGCACCTTTTAACTACTAAAAACTCATTAAAAAATTATTACTATTATCCTTTATTTAACCAGGAAGTGAACTGTTGAGGTTATGATTTTTTTTTTCCCAAGAGCGTCCTGATCTGATAGACAGCACTACCCTAGCATGTTAGGCAGGAGAAACTGGAGCTCCCAGAAAAAACATGTGCAAGCGCAGGAAGAACGTGCAAACTCCACAAAGAGGGGCCCTACCTGGTTACCCAGGACCCTTTTGCTGTGAGGCAACAGCACTCACCACTGAAGCGCTGTGCTACCAAATTGCTAAAGTAATGTCAACAAGAGGAAAGGTAAGGGCCCAGTATTGGCGTCACCTTGCTGTTGCCTGATAAATGGTCACATGGCTACATTATGCTGTTTACAGTGTTTTGCAATTTAATGTGTCTGTGATGTATAACCTCAGGTTGACATGGGCCCAGTACTGAACAACACGGATGGGTGTAGGTGCAGGGAATCCCAAGTGCGTATATTTGTAACCATTTATGCAAATACCCTGCAATTTCCATGCAATAGGTTCAGTGACAGGAAAAATGCTCCACCTCAGCAGAACATTTTACCAAAGCCAAGCACTTTTTATAAAGCAACAAGCCACGAGACGTGCATCCCTGCCTCAGTCATGACAAAATGATTTATCACGCACTCCGCCACCACACCAGCTTTGCTTTCAGTGAGGAAAAGTGAAAGGGCTTGGTCTGGCGTGGCCTCACATAGGAATGATGGCATGTAAGACACACAGACACTTTGTTGACATGACAGGATTTTGTGTGAGTAATTATAGCAGCTGAGTGTCTGCAGCTCTGTGAGAGCTTTTAATGACATAATGGCAGTGGTTTACTAATGGCTGAGTACATTTGTTTTTTTAGTTCATTCATTTGTTGTTTGGATTTATTAACAATTTAATGGAGAGCTGGAGTGGAGCTTTATCACTAAAAATCACTTTATAAATTACATAATTTATAAAATGAGTTTTTGTACTTAATACAGTGAAAAAATATAAAGCAATCATAGATGCTACAGCCAACATTTCTTTTCTTGCATTTTTTCCTGACTTCAATATTCAGTGCATCATTGTTGTGATTTTTGGAGCTAAGTAAATGTACACACATGTTTATGCTCACATTTCATACCAAATGAGGACAGTTAATAGTGCATGAACAACATTATCCTGGCTTGGCTTCATGTTAAGATCATGTGACTGTGACCTCTTAGCACATGTGTAGTAGCATGCCTTTTGTTTTTACTCATTTTAGTGCCTTTCCGTAGAGGTTTTCCTAAGATGCTCATGTAGATTTATTACACTGGAACCTCCTCTGTGCATTTTAGTTAATTATGGTATTTAGTGGAGAAAACTCTTAAAGAGGCAGTTTTATCAAATTCAAAATCAGTTTGTCATATTTATCCTCAGACCTGTAGTGTTTGGTCTATCCATCCAGACTGTTTTGGTGTGAGTTGCTGAGTTTAAATAAGCTGCCTGGCCAAAAAAAAAAGTTCATGCTCTAATATTATGTGGAACCACCTTTAGCTTTCATGACAGCATACATTTGCCATAGCATTGTTTCAGTAACCTTATACTATGTCGCAACATTTATTTCCATCCAAAATTGCATTAATTTTTCACCAAGATCTTGTATTGATGATCGGAGGGGTCGGACTGCTTCTTCAAGTCCCAGAGATTCTCAGTGAGGTTAAGTTCTGGACTCTGTCCATGTGTGAAAATGATGTCTTGTGCTCCCTGAACCCCTCTAACAATTTGAGCCTGATGAATCCTGACATTGTCATCTGCTGCGGTGACCTTCATACAAGGGAGCAGCCGAAGGAATCCTGACATTGTCATCTTGGAATATGCCCATGCCATAAGATAAGAAAATAGATTTACTGAAGGTAAAACCTGGTCATTCAGTGTAATCAGGTAGTCAGCTGCCCTCAATTTTCAGGCACATCACATTGCTGAACCTAGTTCTGATCAGAACACTACTTCTGCAGGCTTGTACAGTAGGCACTAGGCACGTTGTGCAACATCTCACCTGCCTCTCTTCTTACCCTGATGTATCCTGATGGAACCTTTTTTCCCCCAACTAGGGAAATAATTGGTTTTCTTAAGGCTACACAGCTGTTTAATCCCAATTGATTATGTTCCCTTCACATTGTGCTTGTTAAAATGCTTGTACTTCAACCATCAAACATAGCTGTGAGTTTGAATGTTCATTAATTTTTTCCCCACTAAACTTTTAGGGGGTCTTCAACCACAATGATTTATTTGATGGACCTAGCTCCTACAAAAGTGATGATTTGCTGTGCTATCTCGTACTGTAAATGTCATGCGTTTAAGTAGTATTTTAGCTTTAGAACAAAATCAGAAATTCACAGACAATATTGAACTTCTTTCAGTTAGGGACATTTTTATTGCTTTAAAAATGACAGGGTTTTGCGTAGGTTTCTAAAGGCCCCACTTTCTATGGATCAAAAGCAATTGCTTGCCAAAAGACGACAGTTAAAACTTGCAAAGCTCTTCTTCTTCTTCTTCTTTCAGCTGTTCCTGTTAGGGGTCGCCACAGCAGATCATCTGCCTCCGTCTCACCCTGTCTCCTGCATCCTCTTCCCTCACACCAACCCTCTGCATGTCCTCTTTCACTACGTACATGAATCTTCTCTGTGGTCTTTCTCTTCTCATCCTGCCTGGCAGCTCCAGCTTCAACATCCTTTGTCCAATATATCCACTATCCTTCCTCTGAACATGTCCAAACCATCTCAGCCTTGTGTCTCTGACTTTGTCTTCAAACTTCTCAACTTGAGCTGTCCCTCTGATATACTCCTTTTTAATCTTGTCCATCCTGGTCACTCTCAGTGAAAATCTTCTTCAATTTTGCCACCTCCAGCTCTGCCTCCTGTCTTTTCGTCAGTGCCACCAGACCATACATCGTGGCAGGCCTCACTACCGTCTTTAAACAAATACTACTAGGCAAACTCTACCTTAAAAAACAATATCCAAACACCCAGTTGCCAGGTCCCCCAAAAATAAATTCGGGCCACGAAGGTAGAACAGTGGAGGACTCTTGACAGAGTTTTTCAGGTCATTTGACTCAATTGTTGTACCTTAGTCTGAAAATCTGTAAGTGAAATCCTGTATGTGTTACTTAACTGAAAAAAGATTGTAACTGATAACAGACATGCTAAAAAGCAGTTGCACCTCTTCCTAAGTGTTCTTGCAGGTCTAAAGCTTGCGGTTCAGATTTTGTTCATGGAACTCCCTTTGGAGGGAAATAAGCTTCCGCACAATCAGTCAGTTGGGATTAATCCCAGTACTGCCAGCTATACAACCAGCTAGACGACCGGAAGTGTATGCGAATACCGGAAGTGATCAATATATAGATGATCGGCAGTACACGAAACTTATCTGGGACATCAATCTATTGAGGTCCTGCAGTACTAGGGCCAAACTTGCACATAAGGGTTTATTCTCTTCAGCTAAAAATTTTAAAAAGCCATATAGCTTAAGTAAAGCTTAGGCACGTCTTAGCTCAAATCCTGTTGCTACAACAGCAGCTTTATCATGTCTGATTCAATCAGTGCAGTTAGCTTGCCACTTCACCACCTCCCTTTTCTTGGGTGGTTCTGAAAGTGCACCAGCTTGCTTGCGCACCAGGTCTGTTGTAGCTGGAATAAGCCAGTTCTAGTAAAGCTGTCATCCCTGCATCTGAAAGAGCTTGTAGGTGGAGAGGAGGTGTAGCCTAAATTTGAGTCAAGGCCATATTTCCTCAGGCATAGAAAATGTAGGCCAACTTTACCATATTTAAACAGCATTGGATGTGGAGAGAGGAATATGTTAAGTTTATTATGGGTAGTTTACACAGGGAGTGTGTTTGTTGAAATAAAAAAAATCAGTTATTTAAAGGACAAGTCTGGAGGTATTCTTCATTTTTCCTATCGTAAGCACTGTGCTAGTTTGACTTCCATATCCATCTAAGGCATGCAGTAACAAAGCACAGTGATGATGCAAAAACAGGGATGCTTTTGGGGTGTATTAATAACTATTTTAAAAAGTCTCAGTTACATACTGTTAGCACACTGTATTTATTACTTGGTATTGTACCTTTTGGGAATAATTTTATAAGTTTGGCCTGACTCCTACAAACTTCTTTGGAAGTTGCTTCTGTTTTTCTATCTGTTTAGGGAAAACAGCTGGAGAATGTAGTTTGAAGTAAGCATTACTCATGTAATTGTATCTTTGTTGGAAGTTATTTTTTTCACCTGCCAGACTTATTCTTTACCTCCAGCATGCTGGCCCAGGGGTTAGCACTGTTGCTTCACAGTGAGAGGGTCATCAGTTTAAACCCACTTAGGGCCCTTCTGTGTGGCGTTTGCATGTTCTCCTCTTGCTTGCACTGGTTTTCTCTGTGAGCTCTGGTTTCTCCTGCCATTGAAAAACAGGTAATGGTGCCTGTCAGCCCAGGATACTGTCACCAGAGAGATTCACTCTTAAATAAACTCTTAATAAATATTTCAGTATATTTAAACTCGGGTACTTTGGCTATATCCAGTAGGTCATTTTAGCTCTACTTGTATTGTAGTAGTTTAGGAACTGGAACTAGAACTTGCAGGAAATATTTTAAGTCAGAAGGTTGCAAGTAGAGTTTGATGCAAAGTCTTATTATGATATTTATTTATCCATCAAAACGAAAGTTTCAGAAGATTTTGTGCAGACCTATGAAAATACTAAGAATACTTCATAATTCCATAGCTTGTAGTACCACCTTTACCAACAATAATTTGATGTAATCATTTTCTATTCAACTTCATCAGTCTCTCACATCTTGTGGAAGAATTTTGGCGTCTTTGTACTGTTGCTTCAGTTCATTGAATTGTGAAGGCACTTGTTTATGCACAGCTGTCTTAATGTCCCATCACAGCATTCAGATCAGGTTGAGGTCTTGACTTTGACTTGGCCATTGCAACAGCTTGATTCTTTTCTTTTCCATTCTGTTGCAGATTTGCTGGTGTGCTTGTCATCATTGTCCTGTTAATGACCTAATTTCAGCCAAGCTTTATCTGTCAGACAGATGACCTTGCATTTGACTCTAGGATTCTTGGGTATACAGAGGAGTTCATGGTTGACACAATGGCTGCAAGGTAGCCAGGTCCTGTGGCTGCAGGGTGGAAATTTCAGTTTTATAGCAACAAAGTGATCACAGCATTAAAAAAACACACACATGAATATTCCT
>VUQH01043266.1:0-10834 GCA_015106775.1 Etroplus canarensis | reverse complement strand
ATTCCTAATAAGATTATAATTTAAAAAAGAGCAGTATTAACATAATAGGAAATAGAATAAAATTACACATAGACAGAGGACTGTATGATAATGGCAACATTTTACATAATTACATGTGCATAACATTTACATTATCTACATAAGGTACGTTGTTATTTCACAGTATGACAGTGTTGGTGTTTGATATAAGAGGTCTGCTGAAAGCAGTGCTGTTTGTACAGTCCGACTGCAACAGGAAGCAAGGACCTGCAGTAGCTGTCCTTCAGACACTACAGATGAAGCAGCCTGGCATTGATGGAGCTGCCCAGTGATGTCACTGTGTCATGCACTGGGTGGAAGTATTAGCCATCAGAGATCATAGCTTAGCCATCATTTTCCTAGTACAGACGGGCTTCTTCAGAAGTCTGTTTAGTCTCTTCCTGCCTGCAGTCGAGCTGCCCCTCCACAGAAGATGGCTGATGCCACCACAGAGTCATAAAAGGTCCTCAGAAGCGCCCTCTGCACCCTAAAGGACCTGAGGTTCCTGAGAAGATATAGTTTGCTCTGATCTTTCTTGAGGCTATCATGAACTTTAACATGCTAAATGAGGCCTGTAGAATCTGAGATAAAACTCTTGGTGTTTTTTGCAGTTTCAGGACTACATAGAATCCTGTGAAAACTTCTTTTTTCACATCACTGTCTCTTTAGGAGTGCAGTTGATTGACGCAATGATGTGCATTAGCTAGTGCTGTGTTTTTCACAAGTGGGCTTGCCAATTTTGTTATGTTTACCATGAACAAGGAAGTTTAGAGTATGTTGTTTTCCATTTGACTTGTATAGCTTTATACAATTCAGGATTCCTGAAGTGCAAATACTTTGCTCGCCTGGTATGAATCAAAATAAACTAGACTATCAGGATCTTGCTCATCATCTTGCAAATGCTAGTGACAAACCAGACTATGTGTGTCACTAGTTATAAATTAAAGTTCTCTGATTGCCAGAATAATTGTGGTTGTGTCTTTTGTGTAGCTAACACACCTCTTGGCAGTTTGATCATAATTGTGTGGATGGAAATTTACTGAAGGAGTGTTTAGCTGCTCATCCTGTTGATGTGCTGATGTGACCACAGGGCATTAAAACATCACTTCTGTCACTTATGCTGAATAACTAGAGAGAGTGTTTTTCAGTGTTTATTCATCAGGAATCTCTCTCTGCAATTTCAAGACACAGAATGCAATTAGAGTAATAGAACAAGCTATTGTTTCTTTTTAGGATTTTACTTCATACACACAAAATAAATTGGGCAGCAAGTTTTTGTTTGTGGTGCTTTTATTTTGCTTTTTATCGAAAAATGTGTATGATGGGTGTGGTTTTTGGTATGACAAATCAGTTATGGATCATTTGTTACTTTTACAGCCTTCTAGTTAAATAAATCAGATGTGATTTTAATATCTTACCATGCAAATCACATGGAATAAAACAAATGAGAGTTTGCAAACTGTATGCACACTTTATGCTTTTTATACTCTTTTGATTGACCCAGTTGTTAAACCAGTTTGGGAAATAAAATGTTTTGTTGTGCTTATTTATGGTGTTTTATTTCATCTTATTTCTTCACAGAATGGTACAAAGAAATCCTGGGACTTCATGCGAACTCATGACAGGTAAAAGCCTTTTTTTGCTTTAAAATTATTTTGAATTGATGTGTTGCTTGCACTTAATCGAAGAGGTGGCACAGCTTCTTGGCAAAATAATTGGCTTACAAATAATACTAGACTACACAGATGCATAAGCTGGCATGCAACCGCACTATGGATTAAAAAAAGTAAAATATGCATGTCTATGTCGGGAGAGGTTTTTCAATCTTAAGAGCTTGTGCCTAACATATTTCAATCATATGTAACCCGCCAGGATCAGCAAGTGAGGATGAATTTGGTGAATTTAGTGGTTGAGCTTGTATTAGTCCAGATATTATGTGCATGTCTCAAACTTTACATCTTCATTCTTTGTATTTTTTCTAGCATGATATTTTTCAGTTAAGAGGAGGCTTTCTCTTAACAACTCTAAATGGCAGTAGATGAAAAAAATGCACAAATTCTTGTTTTTTTTTTTCAAGGATTTCATTGTTTTCTGTGAAATACACTCACTGGCACCTTTATTATGTACACCTTGCTATTACTGGGGTGGACCCATTTTTGCCTTCAGAACTGCTTTAATTCTTAGTGCCATGGATTCAACAAAGTGCTAGAAACATTCCTCAGTGATTTTAGTACATGTTGACGTAATAGCATTGTGTAGTTGCTGCACGTTTGGCAGCTGCACACCTATGATGCCAATCTTCCGCCACATCCCAAAGGTGCTCTATTGGTTCTTAGATCTGATGACTGTGGAGGCCATTTGAGTACAGTAAACTCATTGTCTTGTTGAAGAATCCAGTTTGAGATTAATTTGTGCTTTGTGAGATGGTGCTTTATCCTGCTGGAAGCAGCCACCAAAAGATCGCAAGACATGCTCAGCAAAGTATTTAGGCTGTGTAGCATTTAAATAATACTCAGTTGTTACTAAGGGGCCTAAAATTTACCAAGAAAATATCCCCCACTCCATTTCACAACCACTAGCAGCCTAAACCATTGATAAAAAGGTAGGATGGATCCATTCTTTCATGTTTACTCCAAATTTTGACATTACCATACAAATGTCCCTGCACAAGTGGAGACTCATCAGACCAGGAAACATTTTTCTAATCTTCTATTGTCCAATTTTGGTGAGCCTGTGTGAATTGTAGCCTCAGTTTCCTGTTCTTAGCTGATAAGATCTGCACCTGGTGTGGTCTTTCGCTGCTCTAGCCCTGTTTCAAGGTTTGATGTGTTGTTCTTTCAGAGATGATCTTCAGCATACCTCGGTTATAACTTTATTTGAATTCCTGCTTCCTGTCAACTTGAAGCATTTTGACTATTCTTCTTTGACCTCTGGCATCAACAAGGCATTTTTGTGTAGGAAACTGCTGCTCACTCAATAGTTTTTCATTTTTGGTCCATTCTCTGTAAACCCTAGAGATAGTTGTGTGGGAAAATCCCAGTAGATCAGAAGTTTCTGAAACACTCAGACCAGCAACTGTGCCACATTCAGAGTCACTCAGTTCATCTTTCTTCCCCATTCTGATGCTTAGTTTGAACTTCAGTAGGTCATTTTGACCATGTCTACACGCTAAAATGCACTGAGTTACTACCATGTGATTGGCTGATTAGATACTTGCGTTAATGAGCAGATGAACAGGTTTACTTAATGAATTGTGCAGATAGTGAAGTTTTGCGTGTGTGTGATTACACCTATACCCATTATAGGATGTCTCTGGTATTTTTGACATCTTTTAAAAGGGCACTGTATTTAGAGGATTGTCAGTCTTAACAGACCTTGTTTTGTAGGAGGGGGTGCCATGCAATTCTACAGGGAAATGGCAATAAATGTCTGAACTTCAGGGGGCTTTGTAAGAGAAATATCACACACTTGTGTCAAAGCCCTAATTCCTACTGTCAGTGTACCATAATGCCTTGAGGTAAGTTTCAGGTCATTTCAGCCCTCTTTCCTCCACTAATGACCCCAAAGAGAAGTTCTCGTGAAAAATAGTACCACAGAGTGGGGGGAAAAAGCAGTAAAATCAAACCTGTATTTCCTTGAGACGAAAGCCCTTGGGAACATGCAGCTCTTACCCAGGTGGATATTCTAAAACATGTTATTCCTCCTTCAGCATGTATTGAAAAGCCCCTGGATTGTTTTGCATTTTTGTGTAAGTGTGCATAGCATTTTCTTCTCAGCAGGATGTTGTCTTTCAGAAGAACTAGCAACAGATTTAAAAGACATATTTTGATTAAAGACAACAGCAGGCTGCAAGAACATCAGGCTGCAAGAGGTTGTGGGCAATGTAGTATGAAATATTCCACAGAGTGAATAAAGATTATTCTGCTTGTTTCTCAGATTCTCACAAAGAGGAGTTTCTTGTGAGGTGTGCAGTCATTCAACTGTTTTAAACATGCACATTTACAATGATTTGTGACTGCTTTGATACGTCATCTGATAACTGGCCTTCCAGTGTATTCTAAGGTCTTTACTTGACAGTACTAGCTAAATAAAAGAAAATTAAGTTGAACAGTGAAAGGTTGAATGATAGTTTACTGAGATTTCATGAAATTTATGATGTTGCTGTAATTTTGCCATTTTGCTTTGTTGAAACATTTCATCCATATTTTGCAATGCCTATATGGCTCTTAGTCCTTCTTTTCAACCATGTCCTTCAGCTCCTTTTAAAAGATCCCAAGGTGTTCCCTCACAATATGGCTTATCCACACTTTCATATATATTTTACATGTTATGGGTTCAACTAATTGTTGGACAGGCCTTAATTCATAAGCCCCATCAACAAATAAAATGATTTCCTTGTCGTGCATTGCTTTGTAGATGATATTTTGTTGCTAGTGGACATTCCAAGTTTCAGCTAACTTAGTAAACCACTAATGTATTTGCCTTGCCCTGTGTCAATCAGACTTTGCTGTCAATCATAGTCAGTTCAATCAGTAACCTCAAAGCTGAAGAAAGCTCAACTCGGGACCTGCCCATATTGCATCGCCAGTGGTTATTTCGCAGGTTGTTGCTAGGAGTTGCCGAATGTCGTTGACATTCTATGGTTTTGATCACCATGCTACTGCTAGTTGCTTCCTGTGTAGACACCTCTTCAGATATAGTACTTAACTCTACACACGGGAAACAACTTACTCTGAATGTGAAGGGGCTGTCCAGTGTGAAATGTGTGATGTCCTACCGTTTGGAGGTGCTGACCTTTAGTCTGTCAGCTACAAATTCTGGAAAAACATGCTTCATTAGCTGCCACTTATCTGGACAAAGCTCTTACTCTGTTTACACAAGCGAGGGTTGATGTTAGACTCAGTTGCTCTTCCAGATCCTGTCTGGAAATCTTTTTTCCAAAACGGGGCTTTCCTCCCAATATACACAGCATAAAATTACAATACAAACTAATTTAGGGAATTCAGACTCAGCTTTTCTTCCTTTTTACCTTAATTGCCTGATTGATGCCTCATTGAACTGGACAAGCCTTTATGTTGTCCTGCAAACCATTCGAAATAGGTGGTTTCTGATTGCAGTGGCACCACTGTTGTGTTGTCTGTATTTTGACACTAATGTTTGCTTATGGCAGAAAGTTTCTCCAAAAAAGTCTGAGACTAAAAGAGAAACCAATAAGAACAGGCAAGCAGCAGATAGATCGAGCTCTTGCTGTTCCCATGCACTTTCACCTGCTTTGAGTTGTGTTATTTCATATTCTGAGTTTGGAATTGTAGTTTAATTTCTCACCTAAAGATTTGAGGGAGTTTGAACCAGGATGTTTAAGCCTTTAATTTAACTGAAAGAAATTAGAGGCATCTGTGCTCTTATTTTGTTCTCAAAAGGTATGTTTAAACAAAAAAGATTTTTCTTCTAGATTGCCTGTCTTATAATTCAACAAATTAAAGAAAGTTTCATTTATAAAACATTTAAAAGTAGTCAATAACACCAATACATGGGAAAAACTGTGTAATTGTTCCTAGATATATACTTGACTCTTATAAACTAAAGTTGGTTACTTAAGGTGCGGTGAGTTTTTGATTGTGTCAATGTCCTTGCCTCAGACCTGGCAGCATAAGATGGATTGTGTTGCATTTAACCCATTTTTTTTTCTTGAGGGACTTGGGCCCAATAATAATATCCTAAAACCATAAGCTTTCTACCAGTAGTCACCTTAGTCTTGCTCCTCATATGTCTGCCATAACCCAGATTTCCTGCTGTTCAGCCAGATGCCCCAGAGAGAAAGCTTAACCGTGCATGAAAAGTCCAGAGTGTCCGTTTAGCCTGCTTCTTGGTTTAACTGTTAGAGCTTTTCTCTTTTTCTTTTTTTCTTTTCTTTTTTTTTTAGCAGGAAACAGTAGAATAGCAGAAATGGTGCGTAACAGCACTACAGGACCAAGACCTGCCACAAGGGACAGCTCCCATGCCTCAGGCCTGTATGTCCCACTTTTAGTCTGGCTTCCATACTTGTGTCTTGTGAGGCGATATTGTCCCACGACACTGTCTGTTCCCACGTTAGTAATCTTCTTCAGCAATATCAGTATGACAGTGAAGCTCAAGAAATCTTGAAAGAAGCAGGTGAAAATGTGTTCTCAACTCAAGGTTTTTTGACAGCTGGCTTGATTGAGATATGAATCAATCATGTTTGACCTTTTTGTTCTGAAGCTGTTGGCAGGGCCACACAAAAGTGTGTGTGTGTGTGTGTGTGTGTGTGTGTGTGTGTGTGTGTGTGTGTGTATATATACTATTTGGACAAAGGTATTGGGCCACCTACAGGGCATCCCAGTTTATTAATATGAAGTTGGTGTGTTGCCCCCCTCCCCTTGCCGCTATAATAGGAAGACTTTCTATAAGATTTTGGAGTTTGTGTATTTTTCCCCCTTCATCCAGAAGAGCTTTTGCGGGGTCAGCCGGTGATGTTGAACAAGAGGACCTGGCTCACAGTCTGTGTTCTAGTTCATCCCAAAGGTGTTGGATGGGGTTGAGGTCAGGGTTGTGTGGGCCAGTTGGGTTCTTCCACACCAAACTCATCCAACCATGCCTTTATATAGTCATGCTAGAACAGAAAAGGGGCTTCCCTAAACTATTCCCACAAAGTTGGAAGCATAGAATTGTCCAAAATGGCTTGCTTGGCTGAAGTATTATGATGTCCCCTCACTGGAGCTAAAGGGCACAGGCAAACCCCATAAAAACTACCCCTTAGCATTATCACTCCTCCACCAAACTCTACAGTTGGCACTGTGCAGTCAGGCAGGTAACATTCTCCTGGTGTTCGCCAAACCCAGACTCATCCATCAGACTGCCAGATAAGTATGATTCATAATTTCACAGAACACATTTTCCACTTCTCCATAGTTGCACTGTGCTTTAAATCATTCCTGCCAACCTTGGCATTGTGGTTAGCAATTTTTACACCACTCTATTTGATGTTTGACACGTTGCTTGGTGATGTAAGGCTTGCATGCGGCTACTCAGCCTTGGAAACCAATGCCATGAAGCTCTTGGTGCCCAGTTTCAGTGCTAATGTTGAAGCCAAAAGACATTTGAAACTCTGCAGTTACTGTGCCAGCAAAGTATTGGCAACTTTTGGCACTATGTGCCTCTGGAACAATGTTCCTTCTAAGCTGCGCACTTGCGCAATCGCGCACTGCTCCGGTGTCCTCTATGCACAGCAAGTGTATGCCGCGCGCATGCGCACAGCAAGTGTATGCCGCGCGCATGCGCACAGCAAGTGTATGCCGCGCGCATGCGCACAGCAAGTGTATGCCGCGCGCATGCGCACAGCAAGTGTATGCCGCGCGCATGCGCACAGCAAGTGTATGCCGCGCGCATTTGCACGCGGCAAATCTATACAGCGCCCATGCAAGCGCGCTGCTTAGAGGGACCCTTGCTGTGGAACTTTATGTGTCTACTACTTTGTGACTGTGTCAACTGTGGTCTTTAAACACTTCCAAGTCGCAATAATACCACTTACAGTTGATCCTGGAATATCAAGGAGGGAAAAAATTTTCTGAACTACTTTGTTGCAGTGGTGGCATCCTACTACAGAGCACCTATTCATTGAGCTTCTTTAAATGTCTTATTCTTTAACAGGCTTGATTTTATACACCTGTGGCAATAGGACTGAATGAAAGGTGAATTTAATGATTAAAAGGTGTAGGCCAGAACTTTTGTGCATATAGTGTATCATAACTATTGCCTGGAACTCAAGTTTGAAGTTTGAAGGTCCCTGTCTTGATTCCAGGTGGGGACACAGCCCCTCCCACCATGGTGGGTTGCATCAGGTAGGACACATGGTATAAAACTACTCTGTTCAATTACCTATGCAAATCAATCCACTTGAGTCACTCCTTGAAAAAAAATACAACAGAGCAGTTTTCAGAGAATGTAAATAAAATATAGTTCCTAAAGGTTACATGAGACTTTGTGTATTGAATAAAACAACCTGCAGAGGAAGCAGTGACAATAAGAAGAAATTATAACAACCCCTTAGCAAGTATCAATTTAGTCTGCTGATATTACATATGTTTGAAAATGCAAAACAGAAAAGCTAAAGTGCAAACAGACATTGAACTAGTAGCAGCCCTGGAGCTGCAGCTGTATGTTGTAACAGCAAACTCTTGGTTCCCTCTAACCATGGGAAAGACAGGGCAGGGCTTCCTGCTGCCTCAGACACATCCGTTTTCCCAACACAAACCCCAGGCCTCAAGTCGCCACAGGCAGCAACAGTCACACACACGCACACACACACACAGTGACCCACCTGTTTAATTCTTTGGGTGCCGGTGGTTAAGCATATCATGCTGACCTTCCTTTTTATTTTATCTCCATACCCTTCTTGTTCAGAGTCATTGTGAACATCTGCAATGATGTAAGTCTCCTAGATTACAAAACCGTTCATTTTGGCAGACTGTTTTATTTTTAGTATGATATTATTTTTAGTTCTTTGTAACAGGAAATGTCCAATACAAAGGCAAACTCAGAGGGTATGATGGTTTGGTTTGTTTGTAGATAGTACAGAATTTATAGTTTAACCTGTGCATGCATCCATAAGATTAAAATCCATTTCATCTAATTAAATGTTTTAATTAGGCGCTCACAGTTAAGACTCTTGTCTTCAACAGTGTTCTAAATATTTTTGTAAATGTATATAGCTATGTGGTGGGGTAGTTTAAAAATGAACTTATTGTACACATTTTCTGTCTTATATATACTGTTACAGTGGTGGATGCTCTTTGTAAACTTGACCAAAATATCACCAAATGTGTAAGTAATTTATGTAAGCCAAAATTTAAGGCTTCAGACTGCTTAAAATGTTATTGGCTTTGTAGAATATCAGTGAGAGCAGAGATCCTTAATATGGTCATCTCAGGCACAAAGCTCTGGCTATGAGTACAGCAGCCCCATCCTCCTGATGTTTGCAAGGGGCAATCAGAAGAAAGTTGGATTTAAGGGAAGGGTGCTAAAATAGCTAGTGCCAGGCATAGGATGAACTCAGGGGCTGTGCCAAGACCCAGCGTAGGATATAATATTTTTTGTTATTGTTATGATAGTACATGATAATATTATTTTGAACTATGAGAAAAAGATACTCTCCAAGAATAAAGTCCAAGAATAAAAATATGCAGTTAGAAATGAGAATAATAGGTCCCCTTATTCATAAAAAAATTGTGGAGAAAATACCTGAGGCTGTTGATATTGAGGACCTTTTTTTTGTCATTCATAAAGCAGATGGTTTAAAGGATATTAACAGTATCAGTAGAATCTGGTGAGCAGATAAGTTAACTTTACCACCTTTTTCCTGCTGCTATAAATGTAGCGTCCCTGTAGGGTGGTGGTTTACACATTTGTCTTACAAGCGAAAAGCCCCTGGCTCTATTCCAGGTGGGGACACAAGCCCCTCACCACAGAGGGTTGTGTTGGGAAGGGCATCCAGCATAAAATCTCTGCTAAATTACCAATGTGCATTAATCTGCTGTGGTGACCCCATGGGGAGAGTACAAGGGAGCAGGCCAAGGTACATTTTACCTGCTGCTATAAATGCACAAGTTGTTTTCAAAACAAGAGTTCCTGTGGATCTGTGGAAACCTCAAAATTTCAGCTTCTTTCATTCCTGTACAAGGTTGCCCGTTAACTGCATTGGCCAGAGCTGGAGAGAAGACAAAATGCCACAACTTCTAAAATTTGAGTGGCGTTTGTATTTAATTTGTCCAGAGTCAGAACTGCTTCAGTAAGATTGCTTTAAACAGATCAGGAGACTGTAGACCAGTGGCTCCGTGCACATTTTACACAATAACCAGCGCAGGATTGTGATAAGTGATTCCTTTGCTGACTAGCGTGGGTTTGACATACGCTCATTTATTTATTTATTTTAAATTATTTATCTTTTTTAGGGATGTTTCTCATGACTAATTAAGCCAAAATCTAAACTTAGACTAATTAACTGGTCTGAAGATAAGAAAACGCAGTTTAACTAACCTTAGCACCAGCATTCTTTTAACTATGAACAATAACATCCACCTGCATGTACTGAAATATGTTTACACATTGCCATGGTTGACCCAGTAGTTAACTGCTGTCGTACATTAATGTGATGTCATACTGTATTAAACAACTACAGGTACATGTAGTTACACTACACTACAGGGACAAAAAATTTGAATATCATGAAAAAGTTCAATATTTTTTGTCACTCATTTCAGAAAGTGGAAACCCATATATTATATAGAGTCATTACACATGGTGAAATATTTCAAGCCTTTATTTCTTGAAATTTTGATGATTATGGCTTACAGATAATGAAAACCCAAAATTCAGTGTCTCAGAAAATTAGAATATTGTGAAAAAGTTCAATATTGGAAAGTCATGGTGTCACACTCTAATCAGCTAATCACCTCAAAACACCTGCAAAGGTTTCCTGAGCCTTTAAATGGTCTCAGTCTGGGTCAGTAGGCTACACAATCATGGGGAAGACTGCTGATGTGACAGATGTCTAGAAGCCAGTCAATGACACCCTCCACAAGGAGGGTAAGCCACAAAATGTCATTGTTAAAAAAAGCTGGTTGTTCACAGAGTGCTGTATCCAAGCATATTCACAGAAAGTTGAGCGGAAGGAAAAATTATAACCTCAGCCTTGAGAGGATTGTCAGACAAAATCCGTTTAAGAATTTGGGGGAGCTTCACAAGGAGTGGACTGAGGCTGGAGTCAGCACATCAAGAGCCACTACGCACAGACGAATCC
>VUQH01043261.1:0-13952 GCA_015106775.1 Etroplus canarensis | reverse complement strand
AGTTCCTTGTACTCAGATGGCCTTCACAATCACCAAATCTCAATCCAGTAGAGCAGCTCAAAGCAGTTCTGAAGGTAAAAGTAGGTCCAACCTGATCACAGCAGAGTGTACTTAATGAAATGGCCAGTAAATAAAAAATTTTTAAAGGTTAAATGTGTTGAATAGATTGTGCAGTTCATTATGTAAAATTTAAAAAAGTAGTGAGCAAACTTAAAACTGAGATGCAATTATCATTATTGCTAAAATAAGTGTCTTTGTTTTTTTTAATATATTTTTTCTTTGTTTTTGGTGAAATTAAGTTCTGAAAGTATTACCATTTAGTATAAAATAGGGTTGGTGTAACAAGGTAACTCTTCACCTGACATCGTTTTGGTCAGTAACTCCTGCTTTTTCAGTTTCGTTCAGCTCATTGCTTTCACTTACTTATTCTTGTGGTCACTCCCTCTCCTTTCTGGTAGCTCCCAGCCGTGGCTGCAGCAGGGTTCAGGGTTTTGGCTCTGGACATGAAGGGATATGGAGAGTCCACGGCCCCTCTTGGTGGGTTAAACATTTAAAGACTTCCGTGTAAAACTATACACTGTACCTAAAAGATGGGAGTAGCGTTTGGATTATTGTAATGACCAGCAGGGGGGAACTCATCTGAAGTCCAGGCACACAAAATTTAAACACATTTAAAGTGTGTGTTACACGTGTGTCACCATGGGTTCTTACAGGTTAAGGCTTCATAACGGCACTAAGCAATGGGTGACCTCACAGAGGGTACATCCATCTTTTACTTACAATCTTTGTGTGAAAGCAGCTCAGTGTTTGTGTTCTTAATTCATTAACTGTAATTCATGTTATACTCTCACAGATATAGAGGAATATTCTCATGAGCAGCTTTGTAAGGTAAGCATGTCAAAATGATACATATGTGCACACATGCAGAAAAAGTATTCTTTAATCTTAGCATACATCATACTTTTTGCTTTTTCAGGAGTTGGTCATATTTTTGGATAAAATGGTGAGTATTAATGTTACCATCACACAGCATGATAATTAGTAAAGTTTATTTATGATAACCTTTATTTGTTCCTTCTCCAGTCGATCCCACAGGTCACCCTGGTGGGTCACGACTGGGGCGGCTCCCTGGTGTGGGCCATGGCCCGTTACTATCCCGAGAGAGTCAGGTGAACACACATCTGCGATCGGTGATGTTCCCCTGAGCTTTTACAGCGAAGTAAATGTGTTTTTCTGTGCTTGTGAAGGGCTGTGGCGTCGCTGAACACCCCCTTGTTCAAGCTGAATCCTTCTGTTCCTCCTACAGAGGGCCTGAAGGCCATTCCAGAATTCGACTACCAGTTCTACTTCCAAAAACCGGTAAGACCCCACATCTTATGTATGAAGACCAGCGTGTGGTTCTCATCTGGGGAATCTGCAGCCGTGTAAGCAGTGTTTGTGTTGCAGGGCGTGGCAGAGGCCGAGCTGGAGAAGGATTTGGAGAGATCATTCAAGATATTCTTTTTCAGCAGCAGCGAACAAGCAAGTGGAACCAAACACACACACACACAGACATACACCCACCGACACAAACAAAGACGACAACAGGTCTGCACATGCAGGAAAACTCGCCTGACAGCATAAATGTTTCTGTTTTCTTCAGAAGAATCGTCCTGCTATCAGCACTGCAGGAGTCTGCGCTCGGGGTGACATTTCCTGCTAAATGTCATGATTTTTTACTCGTTGATATAAACTCTGAATATTTTAAATAAATAAGCTGTGTTTGTGCTGTGTTCCAGGTGGGCTCTTTGTGGGTCTGCCAGAAGAGATTCCCAGGAGCTCCATGCTGACAGAGGCTGACCTGCAGTACTACGTCGGCCAGTTCAAAGACAGAGGCTTCAGGTTGCAAAGATTTTAAGTTGATCCACAGTTCAGTTTTTTGATAGTGCTGCTTCTGTGTGTATGTACGCTCAGGTCCTCTACCAGAGGCCTGGGATCTTGAGGGTTCTGCACAGGTTTTTAGCTGAGATCTCGGATGTCGTTCCTGGAATCTGCTGGAGCCACTCTCCCAGTTTGGCGGTCACTTCCCCGAGTGTTCCGATTACCTCGGGGACCACTGTTGCCTTCACCTTCCACATCTTCTCTATTCTCATGTTCCTTCTTCCTGATGTTACCGTCACTGGGATTGCTACATCTACGGCCTTCTTCCTCTGCTTGTCCACCACTACAGTGTCCGGTTGGTTAGCCATCACCAGTTTGTCCATCTGAATCTGGAAGTCCCACAGGAACTTAGCTTGGTCCACCTTTGGAGGTGTGTCCTATTTTGACCACAGGACTTCCAGGTCCTGTACACTGTGCTCTTCACTTGCGCCCAGCTTGTTCCTGTGCTATCTTTCAGTCCAGCTAATGGTAAGATTTTTGATATCAGCCACTTCTTCTATCAGGGGCCTGTTCTTGCTCCTCTTCTGTCTTGGGCTTCTGCTCCCTGAGGTATTCATGATGGGTTGAGGCCATCTTTTTGATGTACTCATGGATCTTGATCCTGGATCAGTTTCAGGGTGAAACCCTCCATGTGTTGTAAGAAGACTGCCTTGTTGTCAGTGGCTTCTGATCTCCTCCTTTGGCCAACTTGTTATCCTAGCAGGGTGTCTAATGACCAGCAGGGCATAGGTGTTGATTGCCTGGATTCAGCTTTGCTGAAGTTGCTCTCTGCAAGTATATTGGCAGTCACAGCTCTGTGGCCTCTTCGTGGTTTCCCATTTGCCTGTACTTGCATGATATGTTACCTTCTGACACTGCGGATCCTAGTGGTGTGGATTAGGATGTGAATCATAGCCACCTCTTCATATTTGAGACTCTATCAAATATGAAACAGCATTTCTATCCTGGAGTGTCTTTTCAAACCAAGGTTGTGAGTCTTTGCTTGGCAGTTAAAGGATCGCTAACGCCGACTTTCAGATGGTATCGCATGGTCTGTGTAATAAGCTACAGAGAGTTGTGATTTCTGCATTGAACGTACAGTACCCAACGACACCTAATCTCACGGTGTGGAGATGATGAAATCTCCCTCTTGCTGTAGCATTTGTGTTGTGCCTCGTCAGTCTGTACTAATGCCCCCTACTGGAGATAGGCTAGGATATGAACCCTGGTTTCTCACTACCACTACACTATCAGTCTGTCTGTCTGTCTGCCTACAGCTAAACACACACGCACTCCCATTTATCCACTATTTAATAACACCCTACAGTTCCTGCTTTTTGCTTTTTTGTAGATATCAGACTGCTGGTTAGTCAAAACAAGAAGTTTTTAATTTTTCCCATGATATTGATAACTGATTGCTAACTGTAGTGTTCTCTGAACAGTCAGCGAATGATCCTTTTGTGTTTTTTTTCAGAGGACCCTTGAATTGGTATCGAAATACTGATGCAAACTGGAAGTGGATGTGTTCCCGGCCCTTTGGGAAGGTTTGTTACAGTGCAGTGTCATATCAGCATCCCAGAATGGACTTTATGTAAAAGATGGATGTAAACTATATGTGCAAAAGTATAGGGCCCCCTACACATTATGCCTCCAGGAGATTTAATGACATCCCATTCTGAATTGGAGCGGAAGTGGGGCACAGTCAGAACAGAAAAAGGCCTTCCTCAGACTGTTTCCACAAAGTTAGAAGCTTAGAATTCTCTAAAATGTCTTGGTAAGTTTAAGCATCAAGATTTCCCTTCAATGGAACCCAGGCCATCCCCAGAAAAACTGCCCCATACATTATCCCTCCTCCACCAAACTTTACAGTTGGCACAGTGCAGTCAGGCAGGTAACATTTTCCTGACATTCACCAAACCCAGACTGGTCCATCAGTCACTCCACAGAACACATGGCGCTGTGCTTTGCATCACTCCCATCTGTATTGTGCCGCTAGAGGTGAAATTCTTGGACCGGCGCAAGACGGACGAAAGCGAAAGCATTTGCCAAGAATGTTTTCATTAATCAAGGAGGAAAGCAATTTCACCGACTTGTCTCAGCGGTGACATCGTATTACAGCACCACGCTGGAATTCAGTGAGCTCTTTAGAACCACCCATTCTTTCACCGATGTTTGTAAAGGCAGACTGCATGGCTGGGTTTTATACACCTGTGGAAACGGACTAAATGAAACAGCTGAAATCAGCGACTAAGAAGTGTGGCCCAATACTTTTGACCGTATAGCGTAGCATCATGACCTGAAAAATCAAGTACCTTAAAACCAGCATTCTTTCTAAGAACCAGCAGGGGGCAACTGTAAAATATAGTCTGGTTTTTTAGGAAGCTATGGGGAAAGACCCCCTGCAGACACTTGATGAGTTTATGAGTTCATTTACTAGTTTCAAGTCTCAATGAACATGACTGCAATAACCGTGTGTGTGTGTGTGTGTGTGTTAGCTGCTGATGCCGGCGCTGATGCTGACAGCGGGCAAAGACTTCGTGCTGCACCCGTCCCTCACCAAGGGAATGGAGGACTTGGTGAGGAAAACTTACATTAAGATAATCAGCTCGGGCATTTTTGGTGAGTGGAAGTGAATCTGACGTTTTTTTATTTATCAACTGAAGATGCCAAACCTGACTAGAGGACACATCGAAGAGTGTGGACACTGGACTCAGATGGACAAGCCAGCAGAGACAAACAAAATCCTGATATCGTGGCTTAAAGAGGTGCACAAGAAGACTAAAGGTGGTTCTGTGGCGCCCAAACTGTGAGCAAGGCCGGAGGAAGATTTCTAACAGGGTTCATCAGTTTGGAAAGGAAAAGTTTATTTAGGCCAGCTTAGTCACAGTCACTGGTCGTTTTCTAAGTGAATAAAACTGAAGGAGTCTCTCGTGTGAACGTGATCAGATAAGCAGATATCAGAAACAGCCAAGAGACGAGATCATAAATAACATCCATGTGCCACCAACGGGGAGGGAACATTCTCATTAAACATGTTCAGAAACATAATATAAATATCAGCGTTCAAGAGAAGAAGTGTCACATTTTGCCCAAATGTATTTAAAATCTCATAATTTTCACGAAACAGTATCACCCTGGTCTCTGTTTTCAGGCAGTTTCCATCCGAGGATCTGAATTTTATTCCTCAGACTTTTCAACCTTGTTTTTCATAATCTTCCATGTTTTTTTGTTTTCGTCTATAAATGTAATCATTGAAATAAAAAAAATCTGTGCAGAGTCAAAAAAACGTTTCCTAAAATGTGATTTGAATAATAAAAATAATAATATAAAAATTTATTACAGGTAATGAAGCAAGGAGGTGGTGGGAACAAAAGGAAAGGAAAGGGGAAGGAAGGAAAGGGAGGATGAAATCTGGAGAGGAAAAAATGATGTGAGGGAAGGAAGAAAAGGGATAGAAACAGGGAGGGAAATGACACAGGAAAGAGGAGGAAAGAAGGTCTAAAGGAAGACAGGAACCAGGAGAGAGGAAGGGAATGTAGAGAAGAAGGATGGAAGAACAGAAGTGAAGCTATAAGGAAAAAAAGGAGGGATGGAATGAAGAAAGATGGAAGATATTTACATATGTCCTCCCATATTTTTATGATTGTGGAAATTTTGTATGAGCCTCAAACTTTCCGCACTGAATGCGGCTGATGAGCAGATGAACAGCGTCCTCTGGAGGTGGAGAGGAGAACTGAACACACCGACGCCCTCACAGCTTTTTCTCCTTGAACAGCTTCTTCCAGGCTGGCATGATGTGCTTGTAGATCGTCTCAATCTGCAGCACACACACACACACACACACACACACACAGACACACAAACAATCCAGCTTTAATCGTGCTTCACTGTAAATGAACAGCAGGTGGCGCTCTTCCATTTTTAAAGCGGGGTGAAAAATAAAGTGGGTGTAGAAAACACACCGAGTCATTTTCAGACTTGTGTCCCATTACAGATTTATTACATGAAAAGTGATGCTGCGCAAGTTTTTTTTAACATAATTTTGTGTTGGATAATTGTTTTACAAAATTTAAAAACAAGTGTTATGACTTTTTACTTAAACACACAAGTTATATTCATATTTAAGTAGCTTAATGGTACAGAATCAATAATGCAGCCTGGGCTGCTCCCTTGTATTTCCCCCTAAGCGGTTGCCGCAGCAGATTTAGCAGAGCTTTTACACCAGATGCCCTTCCTAAGGCAGTGATAGGGGCTTGTGTTCCCACCTGGAATTGAACCAGGGACCTTCTGCTTCTAAGCCTAATGTGTAAACCACTGAGACATAGTCAATATTAAGTACATTTTCAGAATCATTTATATTATTCGATCATTGCAACTGTTGATGTTTTTAATTGCTTATACATTGCTGGGTGGCATGAGCTGTAATTTATCTGTTATGAGTAACTAAATCAATATTTGCATCTAAAATAAGGTAGACTAGAAGCAGAAAGTAGCATAACATAATAAAGTAGTACATTAAAAGGTAAAGCGCCAAAGTAAATGGCTTCATTGATGCTGTTGGGTATTCCAGTGGCATTTCAGTGACAGCCAGTGCCACCCCTCATGCCCCACCTCTAGACACGCCCCTGTCTTACCTGTTCGGACTTCTTCACTCCGTATCTGAAAAGCGTCGCCTGGTGCTCGCTGTTGTGAAACAGGATGTCGAAGGTCACCTCGCGGCCCATCATGTCCTCGATGGCGGGCTTCACCACGCCGTGGAAGTCTCTGGGCGGGTGCGTTTCATCCAGCATGTTGTTGACCTGACACGAAACAGCCAAACAGTCAGACCTGAAAGGACTGTTTCAGTGAGGTTATCAGCTGTTTTTAAGCTACCTTGTATTTTTTCCCCAGCAGCTCCAGAGGATCCAGTTTGACCTCTGACCGCAGAGCTCGGCCAAACAGCAGCAGCTTGGTGTCTGAATCTGACGCGCAAAGAAAGAAAAACACATCATCCAGTGCTGCATCTATAAACCGGCTAATGTCTGATCTCTGTCATGACTGTGGAGATTCACATCACCCACGTAAGACTTGAAATGAAAAGAGACGTTTTTTTGTCTTATTTTGGAAAATGTAAAAAACTTGCTGATCAGAAAGCTTTACTGCAGCTTGTAGGGTCCCTAAATGTGTAAAACTGAGCCAGTGTTGGGAGTACGCACATCTGCCAGAGTTTTAAAACATTTCAACCTCTTCACAGTAAAAATTGCTTTATTGTGGTATTTTTTTCCAGAAATGAGTGTCTGAAAAAATTCAGACCTATGCCAACCAAAGAATATCATAGTCCTGCTTTTATGGACGGAGAACAAAGACTGAGACAGCCAGCTGTTAAATACACCAGGGAGACTGGTCAAATGCTCCCCCTTGCTCTGATTAACTCTGCCTACTGGGAACTTGCAAGGCAACACAGAGGGACAAACATGTCAGGCCTTTACAGCCAAGGCAGAGTGCCTTTACAGGTTTATAAAAATCATTTAGTTACTGTTGGCCAAGAGTTGAAATGCTCTTCCTGCTCTGGCAGATTCTTTCACGTGTGCACGTGAAGCAAAATAACCACCAACCTCGGCACGTCAGGTGAGCAACGTAGGGAACGCCGTCCCTCTCTCCATAGTACACCCCGAAATGAGAGAAGTATTTGTTCCTGGGATACTCCACGATGTCCCCCGGGAACAACTTGGGGTGGGAATTCTTCTTTAGGAGACAGAGATGAAAACCATGTTACCACAAACCAGATGTGTGAGGTCCCGTTTTAACCCAGCTGGATAAGGCAGAATTAAACCATTTAAAAAGTAACATGCGTGACAACATTGGGAATGTGAGGACTAAACCGCAAATATCTGCAGCTGTGAAAGAATTAGGTACAACCCATGATTCAGTAGGTTGTAGAATCACTTTTAGCAGTGATAAGCAGTAATGGTGAAATAACGGTTTTCTGTATAACTTTATCAATCTCTCATTTTGTTGTATAGGAATTTTGACCCACTCTCCTTTACAGCAATGCTTCAGTTGACTGAGGTTTGTAGGAATTTGTTCATGCACAGCTCCCTTAAGGTCCCACCACAGCATTTCAATGGGGTAGAGGTCTGAACTTTGACTGGGCCATTGCAACACCTTGATTCTTTTCTTTTTTTTAGCCATTCTGTTGTAGATTTACTCCAGTGCTTTAATCATTGTCCAGTTTTGGCCACACTTTAGCTGTTAGACAGATGGCCTCACGTTTGACTCTAGAATGCAGAGGAGTTCATGGTGGACTCGGTGAGTGCTTGGTGCCCAGGTCATGTGGCTGCAAAACAAGCTCAAATCATCACCCCTCCACCACGTTTGACACCTGGTATGAGATGTATGTACTGATAAATTGCTCTTGGATTTCACCAGATAGAGTGCTGTGCGTCTGACCTTGGGCTGAAATTGCTGGGCCGTCCACTCCTGGGAAGATTGTGTCATTGTGTTAATCCACACCTGAATGCTCCAGACCAGAAAATGGCCAAAACTTTTATAGCATTTATAGAGCTGCTCGGATTGGCTGTTGATCATTTAGTTCATCAATCAGTAAATTAATTGTTGTGGACACAGTAAGGGTGTACTTAGTTTTTCACAGGACTGTGAAAACTTTATTTTTCACATCTGCACATCCAGAATAGAACCACACAGCAGCCGGTGCTGGAGCATAAAACCATGATCTGTATGATCTATGCCAGGTCTGCACTGCTTTTTCAGCTTTGCTGTATTCAGTCTGTTTGCCAGAAAGAGGGGATTTTTTTTTCTTTAACCCCAACAAACTCTGAAGTGAGTAAAGAGGGGAAACCACAAGATGAGCAGCTTGACTAAAAATACAAATTGTTCGAAGTCATGAGCTCTATTCTTTTGATACTATATTCCTTTTACCTTTGTTTTTGCAACTCTTAATGTTTTAATGATAAACCAAGCCATCAGGCCTGCAGTTAAAAATGTTATTGTTTAGCCAAGCATAGACTGTATATAAAAGATGGGCATAGCCATGGCAAAGTCACCTGTTGGTGAGGCTTCAAGTCCTGACTTGAACCCTCAAACTGAGTATTGTGGCACTTACATCTTCAAACAAAAAGTGCTGCCGCTGCATTCTCACCTGCTCTAATTTATAAATAAATCAGGGTTCACCTGCCCTGATTTATTAAAATAAAATTATATTAAAATAAACTTCATGTTGTAGTTAATGAGACATTAAACTAGTGATTGAACACATAAACTTATCAGGAAAGTGTTTACTGAGGTCACAAAATGAGCAGTAGGGTCCTTATACTTTTTTGAATGCCCCCTACTGGGCATTAAGACAAATACAGGTTTAAGGCTCTTCAGCATTTTCAGACCTGGAGGCCAAGTCCATCTCTTATACACAGTGTAGGCATCCAACCTGATAAAGAATCAATGTATATTTATTTATTTATTATTATTTATATACAAATTAGGTTTATTGGAAATCTCTACAGTTGTGCTTGAGAAGACAAAGTCCACATAACCCAGAGACATGATAGCCACAGTGTGGCCAATACAGTAGATTGAAATAATTGAAATAAACCAGAACTTAAATCATTTAGGCACATTTTAACTGTACCAAAAACTACCTTGCCAACTTGAACTTTAAGTCTGTGCTCTAACATCTGCACGCTAACATGCTAATAATGTTGCAGATGTTCTGATGTTTGTTAATTAGCAGTAACCACAAAGTATAGTTGAAGCTGATGATAAGCATATTAGTTTTCACCGATTTCTAGTCATAAATATTGGCAACTCTGAAATTTTTACCTGATGATGGCTCTAAATCAAACTTAGAGGTTTGTCCTGAAGAGACCCGGCATACTGTACAGTGCAAAAGTCTTGAGCCATGTCTTTATATTTTGACTTTCTCATCATTAGAGCAAGTGATTTTTGTTTGGCAAACTTAACACTGATCTATAAACAGTATCTGAAAATCATGTCCTTAAGAAGTAGAGGGGAGAATCTGGCAAAGTCCTGACACAGGCTCTGAGAGATGTTTCTGGGCCTTCAGTTGATCCATTTACTGTTCACTAAAGCCTCATCAGAAATGGTCTCAGTGGCTATCAAGAAGCCCTTCTTAAGGAAGGGAAACAGGAAGAAAAGGTGGAGGTATATGAAATTACACAAGAACTGGACTGAAAAATCAGTGGGAATGGGTCTGATGGAGTAACTCAGTAATGGAGTAACAGCTGCTCCCTTGCAATTTCCCCAAGTGGTGGCCACAGTGGATTCATACACACTGGTAATTTGGCAGAGGGTTTTTATGGCGGATGCCCTTCCTGACACAACCCTCCATGGTGAGACGGGCTTGTGTCCCCACCCGAAATCAAGCCAGGGACCTTTCACTTGTGAGGCAAAAGGGCAAGCCACTTCACTACAGGTGTTATGGAGTGATGAATCTAAATTTGAAATTTTTGGTTCAAACCATCGTCAGTATGTACTGATGAGGTCAGGACAGGCACAACACTGAGTGTCTACAGCCATCTGTAAAACATGGCGGAGGTGTCATGGTTTGGGGCTGCATGTCAGCTAGTGTTGCTGAAGATTCTGTCAGAATTGACTGAATTATGAACACAGAAAAATACTGTCAGATTTTGATCAATACCATATGGAAAGTGTCTGATTGGCAACAGTTTGATTTTTCAGCAGGACAATGATCCCAAACACACTGTCAATGCAGTAAAAGCCTACCTGGATTAAAAAAAACACACACACACAGTGGAACACCCTCAGTCATGGATTGGCTATTACTGAAGCAGTGTGGGATCATCTTGACAGAAACTGGAATAAAAGGCAGCCGACATCCAAAGAAGAGTTTTGGAACGTCCTTTAAGAAGCCTGAAGAACTGTTCCTAAAGACCACTTAAAGAAATGACAAGAAAGCTTGGCTAAGAGAGTTCAGGCTGCTTTGAAGAATAAAGGAGCTCACACCAAATATTCTCAAGCTGGTTTGAATTGTACACATTCTGTTGTTGCCTGATGTGCTGTATTTTCAGTTATGTTTTCACACTTTGATAAATCGTTGCACCAATTTCCCATCTTATTAGCAAAATCTAAAGAAAATAAGGGTTGGCTCAAGACTTTTGCACAGTACTGTAAGTGTACCCAAAAAAAAAAAAGTGTACTGAATTTCATGTTTAGTCCAATAGATGCTGAGATATTTCAATGAAAAACATAAAAACAACCCAGTTTATTTACTGGAAACCATAAATATCTGTAACTTTCCTGGTTTCTGCGTCAACAATTTATCACATAGACGGGGAGAGATTTGGAATTTAAACTGATCCGGATTCATCACCAGAAGTTCTTTTAGAAAAGCGGGATTTAAAAATCTGTTAAAAATTTCATCCGATACCTTTCAAGTCATTTCAGCCGGGACCAAAGAGGTAAACACACAGACCAACTGAGGCTTACATAATTACTTTCTCTTCACTGAAAACGAAAAATCAGGGGGCGTAGAAGACAACATTTCCAGTAAGGTGCAACGAGAAAGATAAGACGTATTTCAGGAAATGGTTTCATAAAAATGCATTTTCAAGAAATCCTTTTCTTGACATAGCTAGTGTACCCCTAGAGAAGTGGTTTACACATTTGCCTTACAAGCAAAACGTCCCTGGTTCAATCCCAGGTGGAGACACAAGCCCCTCTTACCTTGGAGGCTTGTGTTAGGAAGGCCATCCGGTGTAAATTAGCAATATGGATGAATGCACAAGGGAGCAGCCGAAGGTGTACATTTACTTTTCTTAATGTAACCAAGTTATCTCTGTCACCTTTCCATTCATGCATGAACACTTTTGTACAATTTAACTTTCAGTTTGTAAAATCTTCTGTGGTGAAGTCAGATTATAAACGGATTTTGAAAGTAATGCTTTACATTTTTTTCCTGTAAAATGTTTAATGGTCCATTTGTTGCTCTTTCAGATGATTGTTTTACTTCTATACTTTGTATCTTATACTGAGATCTAAAGAGTAACAGTGAGTAACATGACTGGTTACTTTCTAAAAGCCTGCTTAAAAAATGGCACCAAAACAAACCAGCGTCCAAAGTTTCAATATTGATGACGAGATATTCCTTTAATAAAAGATATTTCTTTACTAGTCCCATAGTGGGGACATTCCAGGTGTTACAGGAAGAGAGACAAAGTGACAGCAGAACATTAGTATAAAAAAGAAAATCACACCAAAAGAAACAAAGACAATAATAATAACAGAAAAATAACAGAAAATAGATAAATATTATAAGAAAAACAGACTGATTATGGAAAATGTCGGTACTCACCAGGCCCATGGGTTAAGGTATTTACTGTGGCTGTCTTTGGTCTTTTCTGAAATTAAATCCACAGCACATGCACACAGGAACCCCAGCTGATTTACATACAGGCTGCTCCCATGTGATATGAAGCAGCTCCTGAGTCTGTCACCGTCACAGTACACTGACCTTGTTCCTATCACCCCTTATCACACCGACAACAGCATCACTCTGCTGCTGCTGGGGGGTTTTGTGCTCCATTTTGTCTTTTTTGGCATCACTTTGTGGCCAATTTTGTGCCCTGTGGTGTTTTTGGGAGCCACTAATGTGGTATTTAGATGTTTTGTGGTGGATAACCATGGGACACTCAGGTCCCTCATCCCACCACCTCTGGGTGTGAGAAGCAGGTGTTTCCTAAACAGAGACTGAAAGAGGAAGTAGCTTCAATTTGCCTTAAAAAAAGAAATAAGAAGGTGCTGCGAGTGAAAAAGAAAGGACCAGCTGCTTATAACCCCATGATAAACTCTAAAAGACTCACTTTGGATCTTTTAACTTGATTTCTACAGATCAGTTTAACATTGTTGTATTTCTTTACCATAAGAAGCTCCAGTTGTTTAACAAGGATGCCTTGAAGTGTGCGCTCAATCTCACTAAACATCAAGTCCCTTGAAGAGACCATCTTAGCGTGAAGCCAATTGGTTCTCAGACCACACCCAACCACACCCTGTTCACGCACCAGATAAAGCCTCAAATGAGGAGTGACTGATACATTACACAATAAAAAGACAATTCATAATAAGTCATTAGTAATGGTTCTTTTATGACCAAACTCGGTCTAATTTCTGAGCGATAAACTGTCTGATTTTCACAAGTGAAGGGCACGGTAAACACTCAGAGTAACAGGGAATCTCTGTGTGAACATGCACACTAAAACTAAAATCTGATATTAACCATGAACAAAAGGATGCTACAGTTTAAAGACATGCTCTATGTAAACAGAACGAACGTAGCATGATAAATTCAGCGCTGCTGGAGTCACTTTTTAATATTCTGAATATTTTAAAAAATGTCCAAATGTCAAAGTTCCATTCACAGGAACAAAAAGTCCTGTTTAAATTTAAAGAGTTTAACTTATTAAATGAATGACAGATCACGACTTTAGTGGAAGAAAAGATCAGAAAGGCAGGAGGAGGAGGAGGAGGGGAAAAAGATCAAGTTTGACTTCTTGGAGAAATTAAAAAGAGATTAGATCTCAATTTGATGAGACTAAACGGGAAAAAACCTGTAACGTTGTGAGAATAAAGTCATAATTGTGAAAGAAAAAGGCTTCAATAATATGATGATGTATTTAAGTCGCAAAATTTGCACTGCCCCAACATCCGCCTGCAGTCTCCAGAGGGATGTTAAATCATCGCTCCTCAATTTACATGTGATATGTGACGAACTCAGAGCCAAAATGCAAACCAACAAAACTGTTGTAGTTTCTGAAATGCTGCGGCCGACAAGCACGCCATAGTCACATCAATCTCCTTTAGTCCCCATCCTGACGCTCAGTTTGAACTTCGACAGGCTGTCCTGACCACGCCTACAGGCCTAAATGCACCGAGCTGCCGCCATGTGATTGGCTGATTAGATATTTGTGTTTGCAAGCAGCTGACCAGCCGAGTGTATTTCTTTCTGTTATGACTGTGGGGTTTATTTTTTTGATTTTAAAGGACAGAAAATCCCCCTTATAGTCACGGTGAATATAAAAAAA
>VUQH01043260.1:14402-26372 GCA_015106775.1 Etroplus canarensis | reverse complement strand
AGTAAGGCTGGAGAAGTAAGTCGTGCTACAAAAGAAACAGCTTCAGGAACATGTTGAAACTAGTTAGGTCAATTGGCAACAGGCTGTAATGTGATCGGGTATAAAACAAGCACCTTAGAGAGACAGAGTCTCTCAGAAGTAAAGATGGGCAGAGGTTCAGCAATCTGCCAGAAACTGTGCTTACAAATTGTGAGGCAATTTTAGAAATATGTTCCTCAATGTAAAAATGGAAAGCCATTGAATTTTCCATCATCTCCAGTACATGATATCATCAAAAATAATCAGAGAATCTGGAGATATCTCTGTGTGCAAGGGACACAGCCAAAAACCAATACTGGATGCTTGTGATCTTTGAGCCTTTAGGCAATACTGCATTGCAAACAGGCATAATTCTGTCATGGAAATCACTGCATGGGCTCAGGAACACTTCCAGAAATCATCATCTGTAAACTCAGTTTGCAATGCCATACACAAATCTAGGTTAAAGCGCCGTCATGCAAAGAAGAAGCCATATGTGAACATGACCCAGAAACGCCACCATCTTCTCAGAGCCAAAGGTCAATTAAATTGGACCGAGACAAAGTGGAAAACTGTTCTGTGGTCAGAAAAGTACACATTTGAAATTCTTTTTTGGAAATCATGGATGCAGCATCCTCTGGACTAAAGAGGAGAAGGATCATGTTATCAGTGCTCAGTTTAAAAGCCTGCATTTCTAATGGTATGGGGGTTCTGACAACTTTCACATCTGGTAAGGCGCCATCAGTGCTGAAAGCTATATACAGGTTTTAGAGCAGCATATTCTCTCCTCCAGACAATGTCTTTTTGAAGGAAGGCCTTGAATATTTCACCAAAACAATCTTAAACCACATACACCACCTATTACAACAGCATAGTTTCATAGTAGAATAGTCCTGCTTCAGTTCACCAACTGAAAACATTTGGTGCATCATGAAATGCAAAATAGGACAAGAAAGACCCAGGACTCTTGAGCAACTGGAATCCTATACCAGACAAGAGTGGGACAACATTCCTCTCCCAAAGGTCCAGCAGCTGGTCTCCTCAGTTCCCACTTTTTTGAGACATGTTGCTGCTATCAAATTGAAGAAGACCTAATGTTTGCAGTAGTAGAATGTCTCTGTTTCAACATTTGATATGTTTTCCATGTTCTTTTGTGAATAAAATATTGGTTTACGAGATCTGCAAACCATTGCATTGTGTTTTTATTCATATGTAGCATCCAGACCTTTTTGGAATTGGGGTTGTACTGAGTGCTTATTAAGGTATATTAATTTTGACCTTCTTTACAGGTTCAACATGGGAAACAAGCTCAGCAGAAAGCGAGAAGCTCCAGCCAGCAGCCCTGAAACTGTGGCCGCTGATCAGAAGACTGAAAAGGAGCCAGCAGCCGCAGTATCACAGACTCCGGAGGTTGCTGAGACAGAGAGTCTAGATGTGGTGGTTGGAGAGCCAGTGACCCCAGTGGTGCGTCTACCCAGTGAAGAATGTGTGTCAGAGTGTAAAGCAACAGAGAGTCCTGCTGCCCCAACCCCCCAAAATGATGCAGAACCATCGTCTATGGCAAAGGAAAGTCCCGCTCCAGTCCAACCTGAACCCCAGGTCTCAGCCAGCAAACCTTCACCTTCAGAACCAGTTGCTGAAGCTCAGCTTGCTCCTGTCCCTGAACCAGCATCTGTCACAAGTCCAGAGGCAGACACTGAGATAGTCCAGCCCATCTCAGAGTCACAGCCAGAACCAGCCCCAGCGGAGCATCTGGAGCAGGAGACAAACCTACTCCCCCAAGAGTCTCTCCCTGAGCCTGTTCTTTCTTCACCTCCTTTGGCCGAGTTGGATGTCACTCCCTCTCCAGCTTCCATCCCTGTCCCAGTCAACCCAGATGAGCCATCAAATCCCCCAGCAAGTGAGAAATGCCAAGACAGTGATGAGGCTGCTGACAGTTTTACATTTGAGCCAGAGAAGTCTGCAGAAAGACAGTTGGAAAAGCCAATAGAAGTGGAGGCTGAAGAGTGCCTAGAGAAGCTTGAAAGTGATGTCAACGAGGACCGCGTCAGTGAAATCTTAAAGAACTTGGAGCTTAAAGAAAATGACGTTGTCAGTGACCTCATTGCAAATGATGTCAATATCCCTGAGGATACTCCAATCACAGACATGAGCACATCTAATGAGTTGATGTGAATCCATCAGAAGAAAGAAGTGAAACCCTCTAAAAAAAACTTCTGAAAGGATCTGAAAACTGTGGTTTATCTCACCTTTAATGCTATTTGTTTTTTTAAATTAACCAAAGGTGCCAAAGAGCTGTAGAAAAATTTGAAGAGAACTAAATATTGATACATTTTTTGTAGCTTGATACATTTATATAGCCAGCTTTTGTGTGTCTTTGCATTTGTGTTTTGATGGCTTCAAGGACATGTGGGGACCTTGAAGTACTGAGTATGCAGATCCTCCAAGCAAAAAATACATGTGTCATGTATATACTTAAATAATTTCTTTTGCTAAAAACAATAGCAAAAAAGTCACATTTGTGCAGCACTTATGTGTTCATGAAAGGCAAGAAGTAAAGGACAAAGAATGCAACCACAGCTGGAGCCAGTGTAAGCATTCCACAACAGGATACAGTAAACTTGTGGCTTAACATAGTAATATTTGGACTTTTTAATAATCCTGTAATCAGAGTGGTTGTCACATTATGTTATTTTAAATAAAATAAAGGGATTTTATGATTCAAGGAGCTTGCTTTTCAAAATAAAATGATATTCCACATATTATGATCATGCTTATTGTGTACAGTGAAGATTCTGCGAATGGAAATCATTATGGTTAATAATGTAGATACTTGGTTTTTTTCACTGTAGAGCACATTTAAACACACTAGTAGATGTGTGGGACATTGTAGAATTCTATGCAGTAAAGCCAAGTTCATTTAGGAGACTGGGTCCTCTCACTATCTCCTGGGAGAGAGGACATAAGGGGAGGGAGGAGAAAGGGGAGAGACTAGGCCACATTCTTTCCAGAGGAAGGAGATTTTCAGCGGCCCGGGTCAAAAGTCTTCAGTGTGACTGCTTTTCAGTCCATGAGAAATCTGTTCCTCACATGCCTCCCCCTGCCTTCACTGCATTTCTATCCCAGCATCTTAACCAAGTAGTCAGGACATTGGTATGAGGCCACTCTTGCAAAAAAAGATTGCTTTGCCAATTTAACAGACTAAACAATGAAGGGCGTGCTTAATGACACAGGTGTACAAAGTAGAGCTGCTTCTTTTCACCAAGACAATTAATCTACAACAGAAAACAATTCCCTTGCACTGTTCCATTATCATATGAAGTCCAGTCCCTGATAGCAAACTTTAACAGCCTACGCCTCAGGGCATGGCAAATGGGTAAAACTCATGCTTTTAGCAACACACTGAGTCCCCATAGGATGGGAGAGGCACTCTAGACAGTGATCTCAGTCAAGCTCAGCTTTAGTAAAAGATACAGTTTGCAGACTGAGTTACTTCTTGAGGCACGCTGAGAAAGATAAGCAGCTTGATTTGCACTGTGATTCCTGTCATACCAGAGGCTTTCAGCTCAATAAACAACAGGGCTGGATGCGAGTCCCTCTCCCGTTGTTGATTTCCTGTCTATGAACTGAAGCACCAAAGAACAAAAACAAAGAAAACCGGACTTGGCATTTGCTTCTGTGACACTTTTTGTCTGGGACAAACAACACAAATATGGTTTTAAGGATCTAAACAAGAGTTTAAGATAATATTACCTTCAGGGGAAAAAAATCTTTGGCTCTTAACTGATGAAATATATGTCACTTTCATCAATATATGTCAAAAACATAAAGCCAGAGTAAACTTTATTGGACCAGATTTTATTCAAACCGACACACAGCAAACCTGACTTGAGCTATGAACAGCTGTGATACAGAACATATAAATGGTTACCAATAAGTTGAAAATTATGCTTATGTTTACAACCTAACACACTGTCCTATGGTCAGTTATTCTGGCAGACATCTGGCTACATAGTATGGTAGTGATCTTTTCAATAGCAACTTTTACTGCAACATCGAGACATCACTCAAATCTACCCTCTACTTTTCAAAGGTGGTTCATCATATTCACTCTGGCACAATTCAGCCTTACAAAAAGTCCCAAGTGAAACTAAGGCATGAACAAAAAGCACAAATGAATAGAGTCAGCAGCTACATTTTCAATTTTAAGACAGAATGCACTGAACATCTTAATTCAAAAAGGTTGTAGAAAACATTGCACTGCAACCATAAAGCACTAAAAGGTAATACACAATCAGTACAATATAACTATATGGAGTGTATAACGCTGCAGATCATTTTAAAAATCAATGAAGTATTTGGAACTGATAAGGAAGGCCTTGCAGATAAATCCGATCAGATGATATAAAGATTGCCATTTTAAATGGGCCGAACCAGGATCAGGAATGTGCACAGCTGGGATCCATGGCTTTATGTTTCTGAAGACATAAAGACAAAAAAAGGTAGTTAATCTCAGTTTGACAGGTACAGTGGCATGCAAATGCTTGGGCACCCCCTAGTCAAAATGTGTGTCACTGAATAATAGATGAATTGATCTTTCAAAGGCATAAAGTTAACACTGAAGCAATATTTTAAGCAAGCTTACAGAAGTATTTGCTTCATAATCATTAGTTCATAATGTAAGTGAGAAATGATCTCCATAGTTCCTACCAAGTTTAAGGCCTGTAGGACTGCATAACTAAAAAGATCTAGCAGACTCAGGAGGTGGTGGTGCAAAATGGGCAAAAATTCCCCCATAAGAGAACTGAAATACTCTCAGGTGACTCTAAACTCATTAGTTACCAATAAAGATATATCAGCTTAACTTCTCATTAATGCAAATATCTAATCAGCCAACTGCATGGCAGCAACTCAATACATTTAGGCATGTAACCATGGTCAAGACAACCTGCTGACGTTCAAACTGAAAATCAACCTCTGAATTTGGCATGGTGCCGAACAGGCTGTTATGAGTATTTTAGAAACTGCTGATCTACTGGGACAATCCCACATAACAACCTCTAGGGTTAACAGAGAATGGTTTGAAAAAGAGAAACTATCCAGTGAGTGGCAGTTCTCTGGGTGAAAATCACTTGTTAATGCCAGAATCAAATGGCCAGACTGCTTCTAGCTGACAGGAAGGCAATGGTCACTCAAATAACCACTTGTCACAACCAAGGTATATAGAACAGCATCTCTGAACACAAAACACATTGAACCTTGAAGGAGATGGGCTACAGCAGCAGAAGATAACAGGAGGTGCCACTCCTCTCAGCTAATAACAAAATTCGGGCAACAGAAGATGGGAAAAGGACAGCATGATGGTGTGGTGGTTAGCACTACTGCCTCACAGTAAGAGGACCTGGGCTCAAATCCACTGACCAGCCAGCTTGGGCCCCTCTGTGGGGAGTTTGCATGTTTTTTCTGGGTACTCTGGTGTGAAAGGTTGTCTGCTTCTCTCTGTGCTGGCCCAGTAATGGAGTGGTGAACTGTCCAGGGTGTGCCCCATAACAGATAAGATAGGCTGGAGCCAACAGTGCAAAGTGCCCAAATTTGTTTTTAAAAAATGTATTTATTTCACTAAAAGATGGGAATAAGGTCATCTTGTTTGAAAAACAGGAATCTTTAACTTTGTGCATTTTGGAAATCAGGTTATCTCCTACTTAGCTAGTCACAGGAACAGAAATTTATGCCAGGGTGCTCAAGCCTTTGTGTGCTACTGCATCTGTGTCAAGATTTTGTCATTACCATTAGTCGCTTGTATTTCTTGGCCAAGTCAACATTAGTGCGTCCAGGTTGGAAAGGATATGACCACAAAATGGTGTTCCAAGAGAGGCCATGTGACTTTACTCCGGATAACAGGTAACGTACCTCCTCGTGGGTAAAATCCTTTCTTGTCCTTCTCTAAGAGCATTAAAGGCACAAAAGTCAGAAATTTAACTGCAGATAAGACAGTTGAAAAGAAGAGTGAGGATTACGTGAGAAGTCACATACACGCACATACAACAGAATACATCTATCCATCTAATATATTGTCTAAGTTTTCTCAGTTTATCATTTTGTGTCTGCCACACAACTTGTGCTTACTAACTTTTGATGTCTTTTCTACCAATATGGTGTTCAGTCCATCTCAATGTGCAATGACAATGTGTTAAGACTTAATGGGATGTTTTGCCATTTGTTTGTTCAAATTTAAAATCTCATTGCATGGCATTACTGACAGGCTGGTCATATTGCAATATAATCAAAAAAAAAACTGCCAGGAATAAAGGATTCTTGGTCCTTTGGTAAACTGAAACTCTACTGTATATGTCCTTTCTGGCTTTATTTCTCAAATATTGTTACCATGATGATGCACCACAGATTATGATACTAAAAGCTTTTCTAAAATTTGACAGAAAACTTACTTTGCAACAGTGGTCTGTGCCAATCTTCGACTGATCATCAAGAGCATCATACCCACCATCAGTCCCTCTCATGTCTGTATTTGAAAAAAAACAAAAAACAAATGAGAGTGTGTAAAACAGGGATAGATGAATTTATCACTCAAATACAAATACTAGCCAATATTTCACCTATAGTGCCATCAGTAAACATGATGACAGTTTTCAATGGCCAATAGTTATCTGTTGCATCCTTTCAGTGTTGCTGCTAGTTTTATAAATTAATGTAGCCGAATGTCTGAAAGGTCACAGATTTTTTGCTGAATTGACTCAAACAGTTCTTTGTTAAAAGTGAAGATCAGTATTGCACATCATCTGCACAACTCCACAGGAAAAACAAGATTTTACAACTCCTGTTTTATCATACCAACTGGCCCCAGATTTAATATAGAAGACAATTTCGTTTTTTGACCCCCTCATAAGATTGATTCTACAGCCTTAACAAGCATTAGTACAGTAAATAAAACTGCCTTACAAACGTAAGAGGAAAAGTATGAAGAAAGAAGTATGGGGGGTGGGGCATTGGAAAAATAGTTTTACATGCTGAAAATGGTTGGCAGTGGAAAAAGGAAAAATTAAGGAAGTATGGACTCTCAAAGTGACCTTGCAGAACACACTGGGCAGGGATGGAAAAGAAAAACAAAACAAAAACAAACAGTAAATCTCAGGGTGACAACACAGAGAGAATGCACTGTGTAATAGTGCCTCTGTATTGCAACACTACAGCAACTCTTGGGCTACACAACATTTGAAATGACGCAAAGTTTCAAACTGACAAAACTATAAGGAAGTGAATGGTGACATACAATTTTAAAAACAATATAGTTGTAGTTAATGTAATACAAGTACAATACATGCCAAACATCAAAATACCTCTATTTTCTCTACAGTGTCATTGGCAAGATAAAAACGCATCAGAATACCTCATTTCAATCTCTCACAGTGTTACACAGAGTGTGAAACAGCTTAATACAGCCGTGCTTCTCTGAACCAGCTCTGGCCTGCACTGTGTGAACACTGGCTGCAGTTCAACATTCCCTCTGCTCTTTTGCTTGTCCACTGCCAATAACACATCGCAGAGAACAGGTCCCACAATGGGCTCTCAATCATAACATTCACACACTTAAATAATCAACTGTAAATACCCATATCTAATATTGCATATCTGTCTCCAGGAAAATTCTCCCTTTTTAGGTGGGCCAGGGCTTGACAAGAGACGGGTGATGGGATCTATGTTGTTGATTATGGCAAATATGTAGGATAACAGTAAATAAGAAAGCTGCTGTTGCCTTATGAAAATATCTCATACCAGTCCTGTCATAACAGGTGAATGTCTTCCTTTTAGCTCTTCTTTGCAATGGAGTCAAACTGACACCTGAAAAGAACAAGACATCTGAATTACAAGTTGCAGATTATCTACATAGCTGTCCTACATCCAAAATACAGTGGCCTGCAAGCACAGCAATTAATCCCTTCTCTTTCAGGAACTTTCTGCAGTATTCTGTTTTCTTGACTTTGTTTGTCTGTTCCTATTGCTTTATCAGTTATTTTTTGTAAAAGGTCAAATTTGTAACATGAACCATGTCATGCACACCAGAGCGTTTATACCCAAAGCTAAATACTAATACCCATTCCTACAGAAGCTTACAAAAAACCCAAAAAACACCTGATTAACTTAATTGTGGTTTTAAATAGGTATAGCAAAGACAAAACATAGCGCTACATGTGCTAATATACAGTAATGTGAAAAGAAAGTACCATCAAACGTTAAAAAAAAGTCATCTGGCCCTTGGCAGGTCTTAAAAGTGGCATTATTTACTTCACTAAAACAAAGCCAAAATGCAGAAGAAGTGCTGGAAAAACACTATTATTGCTTCCATAGGAATTAAGAGGGTAAGTAGAGATAAGGTGCTGCTAATCAAATGCACTTGATTTACTGATCATCAGTGTGACCACCTCTATAAAAGCAGAAGTTTCGGCAGTTTGCTGGTCTTAAGAATTCTGGTGTGTTTGAAACACTGTTGAGGAAGAAAGATATCAGCACTGATCTTAGAGAAACAACTGTTGGTTCCATTATAAGGCCATTTTCAAAAAAAATCAAGTCAATCAGTCTGCAGTGTCTGCAGTCTCCAATGTTAAATTAGCTTTGTTCCCTTTATATTATGTTTTACAACCAAAAACTATATGTGTTGAAATAGTGATTCTTGTTTACTAAAAATCACTGGAACAAAACTTGATGGGAATTTTCAACTCCACTGGAGAAAATAGGTACTAGGTCATTGTTTAACAAGCTCATACTTTGGATATTTTGAGGGCATGGTAGTGGATGGGTGAGGATTTGGGCTTGTTTTGCAGCCAAGGGACCAGGGCACCTTGCAGTCATTGAGTCAGTGTCCATTAACTCCTCTGTATACCAAAGTATTTTAGAGTCAAATGTGAGGCCAGATGTCCGACAGCTAAAGATTGACCAAAACTGGGTCATACAACAGGACAATGATCCCAAGGTCACTAGCAAATCTACAACAGAATACCCGAAAAAGAAAAACTTCAAGATAATGAAATGGCCCAGTAAAAGTCCAGACCTAAACCTAGCTGAAATGCTGTTAAGAGAGCTGTGCATAAACAAATGTCTGCAAACATCAATGAACTGAAGCAGCATTGTAAAGGTGAGTCAAGGGGCCAAAATTCCCCCACAACAATGTGAAAGACTGAAAAGTAATGCAGAAAATCATTACTTCAAGTTATTACAGTACTGCTAAAAGTGGTTCTACAAGCCACTGAATTATAGGGGGCACTTAGTTTTTCATAACTGTATCACATTTGTATAAATCTCACAAAAAAGAATGTGTATGCACTTTTTCACCTTTGTGCATACACAGCTTTATGCATATGGCCCCGGGTGGTTTTCAGTTTATGTTTTTTTAGAGAACATGTGCATCCTTATACTACTGCAGCCATGACACCACCACAATCAAAGTGAGGCTACAGCCTCAGTCTTTTTCTATACCCTATAAATCTTTGATTGTGACATGACTGAAAAGTGAGGTGGTCACGATGCTCACTGCTGGAATATTCCACATGTCTGTTCTCTTCAGCTGAGGCAGCATTGAGTGTGTGTACGCACAGTGTGAGTGAGGTCGGGGAATGCAATGAATGATGCAAAATGGAAAAGAGGCCGACAGAGTCCTAACAGTTCCTTCCGCGCATATCACGTTAGCTACTACAAGTGTATTTACTACAAAAGAAGGTCAAGTGCAAGCCAGTACTCCGACTATATCTCTCTTTCTGACATCCTGCACTCCTGTTCTGTCTTCTGACCCTTCAGCCTACATCATTTGCCTCAGTTAAAAAAAAGAGGTCGGGCGGAAATCAGCTGTCTCTGCATCTTAACTGCACAGTTTGGTCCCCCTGCCTGCTCTGCACCCCTGCTACACCACTATGTTGTTCCCTCTCAACAGTTTGTTTACCCAAGCTTAACCACTGGTCAGCAAAATGGGCATTTCCTGTGCATGTGTGTGTCTCTGTGTGTGTGTAGCTGGCAGCAGTTCCTACTCTTTCTCTGGTGTCCTATCTGGGTCGTTTTCTCGTAAAATGTAGGAGGACGTCTCACCATCAATTATAGATTTTGCTGACAGGGCGGGAAAGCCCATACGTATGTTTACACACTGACACTCGTGTATGCCAGTGTACATTCATCACAGTTATAAAGATGTCTGAGATGAACCTGGAACTTCTTGGTTTAATTCCAGTTCAGTTTCATTTCTAAAGTGCTAATTCACAGCAGCAGTTATCTGAGGGAACTTTACATTTCAACAGCGGGTAGAAAAAAAACCTCTGTTTTGACAGGAAGGTGGCCATCTGCCTCGACCAGTTGGGATGAAGGGAAAGCAAAGAGAGAGAAGAAGAGCAACAAACACTATTTCAATAAGAAAAGATGGCATGAAGAATCTGAATATGATTTGGGGTGCAGAGTTTGAATAATAAATTGCTTGGTGATGAGACTCCAACGAAACGACATGGCAGAGAAGGGTCAGAACCCCCTGGAGTTCAGAAGCTCGTGGAGGTGGAGATGAAGCAGGTGGAGACTTGGATGAGGATCTAAGGTGGAGGAGGAGGGTCACACAAAGGCAGAATGACAGAAGAGGACCAAGCACACAGACCAGAAGCAAGAAAATGATTGGGTTAGAGTGATGGTGACAGAGGTGAGTTTGAGAGTTTTGGAAAGCTGAAGTGACATAAAGAATAGTCTATCAACCTGAACACCCAGGAGTGCAGGAATACAGATCTGCCTTATTGAACTTACACAGAGAGAACAAAGGGGCAAGCTCCAGGGTGGAGAATGCAATGACATGCAACTAAGGCATATAAATTCATGTAAATGCACAAGTTAAAAACCCTCAGTCAAAAGAATGTTAACATTTGCAATAAATCAAATGTACAAAAAAAACATGGAACACAGGCCTGAACTCTCTTGTGCAGTTTAATACATTTTATAGACGGGGGAATGCATTACAGATCACTCTTATTGTCGTTTTTTTATCTGCATTTAACACAAGCTACAAACTATTGTAGCATTTAATGCCACCTATTTGACTGGGGCCAACTGACTGATGAGCTATGAGAATGGACATGGAGGGTGTCACTACAAATCCTTCTGTTATTAAAATTGAGAAATGTCAGGAGAGTAATTTGCCATCACTCAGTAAGTGAATGCATCATTAATAAGCTGTGTCTGATTGCATTTTCAGAAGCTAGCTCTCTAAAAGGACACAGAAAAGTTGAGGGGAGATTTGTCCTCAACAAGTATGCTGCTCTCATTGACCCTCCTCCTCAGATCAGAGGTGGCACATCAGCACCTCACTGTGATCAATGAGGAGGGAACAGCAGCCAAGAGATGCTTGTCAGGAAGGCTGGACCTTTTACGCGTTCCCTCTCCTTCTCCTTCATGATGTCACTTCCTGTTTGTTGCTCTTGCAGCTGAGAAAAAGTCTCTTAAAGAGAAGAGGGAGCCACTATTCTAGCAAATTCCCTGAACTGAGACACCCTCTGCGTCCCTTTCCCCCTCACAACCTCCTTTTTTTCCTCACAGAATCACTGTCTCTTTCACTGCCGACCCTTTTAGTCCTCCCTCTGCCTCAGCCTTTTCTCCATCTCGCCATCTCTCTCCCCCCTCCCCCAAGCATCTTTCTTCTCTGCTCTCTTGCACCCACTTTTTCTTCCTCCTGCTCAGCACAGCTCTCTGAGAGCCTCTTTCACTTTCCCGCCTCCCCGTCTCTCCTGTTCCATCATACGTCAGCTGTTTTTCCCAGGAAGTGTTTTATTTAGGGCAGATTAATTAATTAGATACAGTATCGGAGCCATGGCCATTCTTAGCCCAGGCCGTCAAGGCCCTAAGGCTAATGGAACCTCGGAAAATGTGTGTGTGTGCCTTTACAGCAGCAACAAGCTGTGTGTATTTTTAAGATCTGCA
>VUQH01043255.1:0-29450 GCA_015106775.1 Etroplus canarensis | reverse complement strand
TAGTGTAATTTGTCTAGCCCTGCATGATGCACACACACACACACACACACACACACACACACACACACACACACACACACACACACACACACATATGTGCAGCATACTCGACCACTGACACAGTATGTGTTCTAATGTTGTAGCATGGTGTAAGTTTATCCTGAAAACATGCACAATTTCACGAATATAACCGTATATAATTTGGTCAGTCTATTTATGGACACCTTAAAGCTCTTAAAATTAGTGCATAAGTGCACCAGGTAATAATTTTGACTAGGTTCCCTCACCCTTCCCATATAGTCGTTTCAGCTCCTCCTGGAACTTGTCAATGAGGCTGCTGACTGAGGAGCGGATTGTTCCAAGATAAAGGTCAGTATTGATGCTGACCGTTGACCAATCAGTGGGCTCAGGTGGGGGTGACAACGACGTGATATTCTACAAGAGACAGAGAGGTTGGGCAAGGTAAGAAGACTTATGCATCAGAGGATATAAAGTCTATGAAGTGTGTGATGAAATGAACACACTAAATGCCCGCATGATGTCTGCACTATGTTCAGTGCTGTCCTATTTAAGTTTAGTAATGCAGGACAGAGAACAGAGATGCATTATCACGCTGACAGGAAAATAAAAAAGCACTCAGCAAAGCCTTATGAGCATTGTCCAGATATGGTAAGCACATTTCCTGTCTATCAAAAGAGATTTATTGGTCTGCATTCTCTCAGCTTTGATGTTCCAAACACTGTGTTTGGGTATTTGAGGCTTTATGCCTTTGCTTCCATTTATACTATTTAGAAAAGTTCTAAAGTAGCAACTTCAAAGGCATCTTTCATGTAAGAAAGAATCACCATTTTATCCTTATAAACAGCCTAGGATACATGCACAAGGGGGGAATGGCCATAACAGGCTGGCTCTGTTCATTCAGGCTTTTGATGTTGTGTCTCAAAATCTCCAAACAAACACAGCTGGTGCAGCCACAGAGGTAGATAATTGGCTTTGCAATTAAAAGTGAATTGGGTTTATAGTGTTCACAGCAGGAAAACAGAGAACAGAGATATATATTTTTAAAATATATATAGCCCCAGTCTGGTTGGTGAAATTATTAATAAGAGTAGAAAATCTGTTTAGGTGCAGTTGATCTCTGTGAGATTTCCACTGTGGTGAATGGCACAGCAGCTTACTCTGTTAAGTCTTTAGTCTTCTAATAAAGCGCTGTGTCCCATTGTGGTTTCAGTATGTAGGCTGCATTAAACAAACAGCTAAAGAACTTACAAGGCTAGCCTTTATATTTAGTTCAGAAGAATATAGTTGAACCTTGTTTCATAGGAGCTGCAGCTTATGCATGTTACAGTGTGTGTGAGTCACATGGTCTCTAATACCTGAAGGAAAAGCACTTTGTCCTGTGTCTGTGCGTGAGCTTCCAGCTCATTGCTCCTCCTCCTCAGTTGGCTGAGTTCATTCTCCAAACCTCTGGCCAGTTCCTGGGCGTGACGCTCTGCCTCACGTTGCCTTGTGGCTATAAGTTCCACCAGCTCGGCCTGACTCTGCTCCACCAGACGCTGCAGTTCTGCGTACACCTGCCAGCTTTCCTCCAGCTCTTTCTGAGCACTGGCCTGCAAAGGAGGTGACAAGAGGTGTAAGTGAATGTGAATGCCAAAAGGCCAATATTATCAGTGCAAACCTAAGCCAAGTTCAGAGTCCAGAAAAAAAACAGATCCTCTTCAAGATTAAAGCTGTTTAAAAGACATGACCATATTTTCTTAGAAAGGCAATTCTTTCATAATAACCAGACTAAATTAAGTTACTGGATAATTTATTTCCTTTTAAAGGAGAACGTCCTGATTTTCAACCTGGGGGGACAGGCTGGGTTATTACTAACACTGCGGGAACAGTTGTTTATTGTCTTCTGTGGCTCTAATGTCATGACTGTGAAAATAACTCTGATGATGTCAAAGTGATGTAATCAGAATTATCTCAGCTTGACCAGTGCCTTTGATTTATAGCAAAAGCCTGTAGGGCTTTGTGAACTTTTAAAAACATGGCATTTGAGGTAGAGACTGTCTTCTGAAAACATTATATAAGACACGCTATCGGAATGTAGGATCTGAGAGTTTAACCTTCACTATAAACTTGACTCATAATGTTGCAGCCTCAGCTCTTTCAGTTCTTGTTTTTAAACTGTCTGGAATTAAAATGAAATCTGAAAATCTTCTGAAGTCCATCTCAACTTCCACACTTGCACTGCAGCCCTCAACTTTTTCAGACATCAACCAAAACAGTCAGATCAGGTATTCACATGTCTTTAACCTGCCAGCTTTTTAGTGCAAAGTCCTGGTCATATTGGAAGGATCAGATGTGTAAATAGTCTGTGCAGTGCATTCCGTGCTATTGGGTGCTGCCTCCTGCATGCTCTACCTAGTCAACACCTTCCATTTCCAGTTCTAGAGTTTCAAGTGGACTTTCTCCTACGTTGTTTATGCGAGACTTCAGAAAGTGTCCCAATCTGATTTGTCTGACACTGTCCAGAGTTCATATGCAAAAATGGTTTATGGTAAAATAGTTCAGTGTATTTTTTTTAACAGATTTTCTTGCCAAAGTTGATTTTCTATTTTCTACGTTCTTTTTGCTTCCTGATAGCCATATTCCATTTTGATTCTTTCCTTCCCAGTGATAAGACACAAAGTATGATAAATCTTTAAATGTAAATAAGCAAATATTTTATCATCATTTCAAGTTAATTTAAACATTATAAGATGCCATCTATTTACAGTAAAATAATGCCTAAGTCCACTTGCAATATCATTACTGCCAGCCAACTGGTGAGTGGTTCCTTGTCCAAACAAACTTCCCTGATCCTGATTCTGCTCTCACAGATCTTGTTAGTATTCTGCTGTGTCTCATGTGTCTCATGCTAAACAATACATTAATGTGGCATGAATACAATTTTATAACCACACTGCTGGTCTTAACACCTATGGCTTTGGACTTTTAATGGTTTCAGATAAAACTCTGGCATTACCTTTCACCCTCTGAGGTCTGGGTCATCATCTGTAATGACCCAAAACCTAACCTTAACTCTAACCCTGGATGATGAGAACATAGAACTTAATTTTTATAAGTTATTCTAAAACTGACTCAACAAAAGTTTTTTAAAAAGTTTTTAAAAAAAGTTTTTGCTTTTTCTAAATTACAGGGTTAGAATTAGGATTACCACCTAAGATGACTTGCACTTCAGAGTGATAAATTAACTAGGTTTCTACTCATAATTACAAAATTCTGCAAGAAAAACTGGCATTTATGATCACACCATTATTTTACTTTTATTCTTTTCATTTACTGGTAACATAAATGTGTCTTCCTTGTAATTATATTCTTTAAAGTCATTTTAACATGTCATTTTATATTAAGGGTGTCTTTTGCTTCTCATTTTAATGCGTTTTCTTTGTTGTAATTTCCTTGTTGTTGAAATGTGTGAGATGCAGAAAAGCTTGTCTCACCTTTGGCCTAAAGGATCTGTTGTAATTTATCTCCTTCTCCCAAACTCATTTTCTCACCCACCTATTGATTGACAGAGTTAGGCCTCAAATAAAACCATTAAAATTAATCAGATTCTTACATAGCAATATGTAAATGTTGCAGTTTCAAAAATCACTGATGTTTATTTTAAAAAAATGTCTCCTGAGTGTCTCATCAAGTGTTTGTCTGCAACCTGTTGCAACAGGACTAACAGGTTATGTCTTCCACCTGGTCAGGTACAGAAAACCACAAAAGTTTCCATTTCCAGCTTACTCTTCAGAGTTTTCAAGTTTTTACTTCAGTACAAAAATTACCCAATCAATTTAATGCATACATGGTTTTTGTGTTTTTATTGATATAATGAATATATACCAAAAAAAGGTAATTTAGTAAAAGATCACTGTCTTTATCTCAAAGTTTATCAGCAGTACACAGATGCATGCATGTGCATCCTCAAAAGTTGATTCTGTTCATCTGGACGTAGGGTTTTCCGTGGGAGAAACGTTTCATCACTCATCCAAGTGACTTCTTCAGTCTCATGCATGCATGTGCATGTGTTTATTTAGTAAACACAGTGGTAACTCATTCCTCATTGTATTCAACGAGTAGATAAAGAACTATCATGAAATGGGAAACCAAGAGTAGTGCTGAACCTTTGAAATTCTGCTAATAACTTTTTTTCATATTTTCAGAAAAAATTTACTACTTAAAAGCTTATTTTAATACAAACCTTCCTAGTTTAAGATTTGAAAACCTAAACATAGGCCAACAAATACATTAACTTCAGCCTAACAGGATTTATTACACTCCCAATTCAATGAACTGTTATGGAAAATCACTTGAGTATGTTATCCTGATTCTTATTCCAAAGTAGCATTTTACTGCAGTGGGGCTGTTAAAAATAGGGTGTGAGAAGCTAAAGGTAAATGTTTACACTGGTCTCACCGGTTAGACGGCCTCAGATGTGGATCTGAGTCTGTGTGCGCAAGAGAAAAACAAACTGCATTAGCACTCCACCCTCTCTACTGCCTTGGAGCATGAGAGGTATGAGATGAATGTAAGTGACCTCCTGCCCAAATATGTTTTTTTATATTTCTGACAAAGCGAGGTGAACCTACAATATTAGGGGTGAAAGTTAACTGTAAGTTGATTGTCTTTCAATAACCAGCTGCTGGTCTTGAGCACCAACCTGTTTACATCTTATGAGCTTGCTTGGATCAGAGAGCTGCTTAAAGTGCAAATAAGGCCTTTGAGCTTCAGCTCACGAGAAGCACTATATGAGGGTTGGCTGAGCAAATATTTAAAATTCACCTTAAAGAGTATTTACAACAGCAAGGATTAGACTGGCTGTCAAGCACATCTGTATACATTAAAATCCACTACATGGAAAATGGGGCGCAAAGTCACTCTAAATTGAATAGCTTCATACAGGTCTCTGTACCAGCTACTTCTGATAAGATGGAGCTGGCCAACCCCACACTGGTAGGTTAAGGAAAGTCAGTCTAAATGTTTCTAAGATAACAAAACTTGATTATTTTTAGGCTGGGAAAAGCAAATAGGAATTCTTAAGGGGTTCATTTTTAATTCAAACTCAAAGCTTCACACTTTATCAGATAAGAAACTGTTGACATAAATGACTGAAAAACAGTCTCAGAGGCAAGATGTTAGTTCTTAGCAGGAATGCACATACAGTAAGTCAGCCAAACAGTGGTATTGACTGATATTGGCAAATCGTCAAAGGAGATGAAGTTTACAGATGTCAGTGCCCAGTATTTTCGGTGCATCCCATAATCTTGTGCTGTCTGAATGTTTAAAGATAGTGTGATGAAAGGCTAAAATACTTTAAAATATTTAAGTAACCCTTTTTTGTTGTTAGTAGCTTAACCATGCTGACCAGATGTCCCTCTTTATGTGGAACTGCAGAGAATGTTTATCCCTTGTCCCTCTTATAATGTTATTAATCACAAAGTCACAAGCTACACTGGTTTTTATGGAATATGATGGAAAGTTGCAACTAGAAAGAGGGACATCTGGTCACCCTACCTGCTAGCAATTAAGATCCCATTAGACTTACCTTAATGACCTTGATGGATTGTTTGATCTCCTCCAGCTTCTTGGCTCTCTCCTTGATCAAATGTTTCAGCTCCGATTTCTTCTTTCCCAGATTACTCTATGAGACAAAAAAGCAGAGTTATAGCTTCCTGAAGCCAACATAAATATCACATAAATATCAATAATTTCAACAGAATCACATTTACTTATTGTTGTATAGAGACACTGACCATCTTCTTCTTAAATTCATGGTCAATGGAGACAATGTCATGGGGTTTGTGTGAGGCCTCGGCACAGACAGTGCAGATGCATGTGTGATCAGTCCGGCAGTAGACATCCAGAAGACGTTCATGTTTTCTACATATCTTGTCTTCCAAGTGGAAAGTGGGCTCAATCAAACGATGAGATGTCAGAGTCTTGACCTGGAGGACAGGGCAGACATTACAAAAAACTTATAAATAAACAAATATAATATGTTTTGCATTGAAATTTAATTGAAATATTCAATTTCGGGGTTAAAAAAAACTTTATAAAGCTGGGGACTTTTAAAAAGTAAATCTCAGTTAATTCATTACAATTTAATATTTTGCAACAAATCCTGAAACAGACCAAAAAAAATCTCAAACGCACCTTCTTGTGATGCCTGAGGTGGGACTCACAGAAAGACCCGGGGCAGTTCACGCAAGATTTTAGAGCCTTTAACTTCCTTCCAATACACGCATCACAGGCAACCTCCCCAGGCTGGGCGAACTCTCCAGTATCCTTCACTGGTGAGCTGCTATGTCCTGTATCTGAGCTCAAATTTAGTCTGGATCCCTGTAAGGCAGAGCCTCCAGCCACTGTCATCCCCTGGAACTGAGAGGATATTTCAGCCAGGACACGGTTGACGTTCATCTCAGGCCTTCTGGAGTAGCTCTTCTTGCACATGGGGCACAGGAATTTCTTGCTGTGGTTCCAGTAGCCCTGTAGACAGGCCTTGCAAAAGCTATGGCCGCATGGTGTGGAGACAGGCTCCACGAATATTTCCAGGCAAATGGAACATGTGAACTGGTCCTCAGAGAGGAGTCGGCCTCCAGGGGAGTTGATGCCTGGAAGATATAAGATAAGCCTTTATTGGTCCGACAGTGGGGAAATTTGCAGTTTTTTTGTTTGGCCTTTTTTTTTTTAAAGACAACATAAGGAAAGGAAATAAAAACTTAAGGTCTGTTTTTAGACAGACAAAATACTCCATCTGTTGATGTTGTTCAGTGAGCAAAAATCTCTTCTAACTAATTAGAAATGTTAGTACAGACACAGTTTGAAGCTGATCTTCACATTTGTCTTCTTTAATCATATTTTCTTTTACATTTTTCATGTATGACTCACTTAGATCATGTGGCAGACAAGACAAATTCAGTAGTGGGAACAACTGTAAAACTGACCGGAATGGGACTTAAGGACAGCAGTTTAACCCTCTTACAAATGGCAGTTTTTCGCTGGAGATTTACCTTACATAATTTTAAAGCCTGGAAATTATTTGTTTAGGTTTAAGTTGTTTTTGTTGACTTCATATCTGGATATATGCGCCAATGAAAACATATTTTGAGCGCTTGAATTAGGTAACGAAGAGCCACAGAGGAGACAAGATAAAATTGTATCTGTAATGAGGCCATTTTGTATCATGACCTGAAAAGTCTTACATGACGATTTATAAAATGATTTCCGATGTATCCTTATACGTTTCGGTTTATGTTCTGATGGTGATGTAATGTGTTTCATTTCCTTTCTGAGGTAGTGAAAGACAAAGGACAAGTGCACAGTATGATCAAGTGTAGCTGTTCGTTTTTCTTTTTTTTTTTTGTTTTTGGAAGTGGCCTGAAATGAGATGAGGCTTTTACCCAAAGCTATCTACAACTTGCATCTTATTCACCCATTTGCACACACACACTCACAAACAAATGGTTAACCATCTGGAGGAAATGTAGTTCGTCGTCTCACTCTGACACATGAACAGAAAGGTCATGGATTGAACCCCCACCCTTCCACTACAAGTCAGTGCACCTCTTTTAGACCCATCTTTAACCTCCACAACAGAATTCCTCATGTTGCCAATGCAGCCCAATGCCCAAACAGTGTTAACATTAACAATAACAATGAAATTAGAATTTCTGACCTTTATAAAAAAAAAATTAAAGGAATTTTAATATAAATGTTAAAGAGGGAATCTGACTACCACTTAAAGTAGACTAGAAGTGATGAGTCAGCAACAGTGTGAAAACAAAAAAGTTCTTGATAATGGACAGTGGAACAGTAACAATTCCAGAGCTTGTCTTGGAGAAACAATAGAATGGTGTTAGATAAGAAAAGGTACGTCACAAGAAAAGCACTTTTTTTTCCCCTTTACAGTGATGTGACAATATTTACATAGAACTTAAAGTATTCACACAAAATCAGGAAGTGCCTTTAACAGTGTCTTTTTTCCTCTAGGTGAGTGAGAAACTATCTGAGGAATGTAGAAATTCTGGACCTTCCGCCCCACTGCACTGGCAAGTTTTAATCCTAGGCACAAGCCAAACTGAAAATTGACACCATACCAGCTACAACGAACAACCCCTGCTTCTGGTACTTTTTTAAATTACTGTATATGTCAGCAGCTCTTCATTATAACCCAAACTTAAATAGTTTTCAGACATTAAGATTTAAACTTTGCAAGAAAAGGAAGTCAATCATTAACCATTTCAGAGATTACGCCAGTATAAGCAGATATGAATATATTTTTTATGAATATAAATACATAATCACTTTTATATTCATCACTACAAAACACTTAGACATTCTCCTGTATGTGTACAGGCAGCAAAGTGTGTCCAACTTCATTCACACTGTTTCTGTGTACTTCATCTACTGTAAATATGGGCCAAGCTCAACAAAAAACTAAACATTATATGTATAACACATCATTAAAGCAGACATTAAAACTTATACTAAGAATATAATAAAATAAGTACAACATACTCATGTTTTCCTTTGACTTCGAGCAGTGCAGTCCTCGCTTCACCTTCTTTGCTGTGAATCACACAGCTCAGGTGCTTAACTCCTGCTGAAACTGGAAATGGCCCTCCCACTCTCAGTGAGACACACCCAACCTTCCGTATAAAACCTCCCTTTGTTATCACACTTTGCTTTGCTGTGCAGATAATGCAAAGCTCTCAAACCAAAGGAGGTGTTATTATTATTATTATTATTATTATTATTATCATCTGAACACACCTGTCCCTGAACAAAATTAATGTAGATATCATTGTATTCTTATAAAAGCTAACAACTTCAAAAGTCTTGCTCTTCAGAAAGTCTTAGACAGGTGTTTAGAGTTCCCATTGTGGTCACTAGTACTCTGATGAGTGTCACACAGATATATTAAATTTTCATTTTTCTTTGTGTTATGATCCTACGTCATGTGCATGTCATTTGGTAACATTTTGTGGCAGGTATCACCTCCCATTACTGTGTGGGTGTATGCAGATCTCTCTCCTCCCCTCAGTCTCTGTGTGGAATGTGTTTGTATGATGCAGACACAGTCGGAGTCATGTGGGTGGCTAATTCGATGACTTTGTTGCCTCTGGATTTGATGATAGCTTTTAAACAGCCGATATCCACTTCTTCTCTCTCCTGACCTCTTCTGCTCCCAACCAAGGGTCGGCATTTAGACAGTCAGGGTCAGCAGTATTAGTAGGAGTGAGAATGCCTTTCTTCCTCTCCTGTTTTGTTTCTTTTAGGACTGAGGATGGAGGATTGTCCTTTGATTATTTGTTTGTATTGCGGGAAAATTTATCAAGGCATTGTTTGTTTTGACACTTATAAAATACTACTGAACCTTGACTCATCAGGTCTTCAGCTGGCCTTCCTTGGGAGTAGGGTTGAGTCACACAGGATGTCCAGGTTTCCCCGAGGCTAGGGACGTACCAGTTTCTCATTGTTAAGCAAACTGACAAAACTTCATCCTGCTAAACACCTGTACACGTTTTTAATATGAAACCTATATGTAACTCATATACCTATATATAGCTTATTTATTCTCAATTTCATTTTCTTTACACACCATGCTCAGTAGTTCTCCACAAACATTCAAAATAATTTGAAATAATTTGTCATATGAAACAGCGAACGATGAAAACTCAAGATGATGACAAAAACTCAAGCCAGCATTATTCCATTACTGCATATATCTGGAATTTGATTTTGTTATTTTTTTAAAAATAAAGACATTGCACAAAAAAAATCTACATTTAGGACTGTATAACATCACATTTTCACAACATGGTCATCAGAGCCAAAAGAAATCAAAATATCAGTATTATATAATAATATTATACATACACACAGTACCAATCAAAAGTTTGGACACAGCTGGGGACATGGATGTTTCTCATTATCTGAGACAAATTTAAAAAAATGCACAAATGTACAAATGCACAAAACTCTTTGACCATTGTACACAGCAAGCTAAAAGTCAGTGTACCAAATTTCTCATAAATGTATGGTGTTTTGGAAAAATTCTATTACATTGTTTAATCTTGATTAGTTTTTCCTTCTTTTCAATGGTCAAACAAAGATCTAATATGGGGTAAGCCTTGCCTGAGAATTTAAACTGTATAAAGGTGAAGATATGAGTCTTGGCCTTTGCACTTAAGAATGATACCTGCCTCTCCTCTTAATCCACAAACATCCACCCTCTGGGGAGGAAATGACAACAGTAAAGGGAAAGGCTTTTGCATCAATGCAAATGCTGCTGTCTTTCTCCGTGACTAACAGTCCACAAGCCAAAACCTTGCTTTGGAGTGATCTGTTCTCTTCTCATTAAAGAGCCAGAAGCCACTCTCAGCATCCAGTTGGATTTCTCCTTCACCCCAAGCTCCCAGTAGTGCCTGCCTGTGGTTGGACCTTGAGTTGCAGCAGCAAAGGTATTTTCTGTGAACCTTTCTGGGATGGTTGGGACTTTCTGCTTCTTTGAAAATTGCCTACCTTCTTTCCTGCCTTCAAAAACAATAAGCCAGTGCACTGCAATCAAAGTGTCAATGATTATACACAGGAGGTAAGGATTAAATGTGGAGAAGGATAGCATTCCTGTAAATCACATGCTGGATTTTAAATTTAATTGAAATAAACATCACATAAAAATAAAACCTAGGAGTGCTCAGCAAAAATGAAAAACCTGCAAATTTCTGCACTGCCTTGAAGTCAGTGGGTGAAGACAGACAATAATAGCCAAGGTGATAAATTATGATGGTGATATGTTCAGTGATACATGGAAGAGAATAAATGACCAAAAATAGCTCTATTAATCAAATCACCTGCTGTGTTCAAATCATCTTTACTGACAACATAGTTTCTCACGTCTTTCCATATGAATTTCCATCAATTCACCTTCCACCCATTTGACTGTCAAAAACATGGGGTCAGAAATTCTGCACAGCCAACATTTTTCAACTCATTGATTAATTTATTCTGTCATTTTTTTAAACTCCTCTTTTAGGAAAATCAGCATGCGCGGACCAAGGAAAAGTCAGGGAAAGACCATGTTGCTGGCAGACCTACATTACACAGCCAGTTTTGCTTCTTCAGGTAATTCTAACATGTGTCTTTACATTTCTGATTTTTGTTAATAGCTGCTGCTAATGTGACTTTATGTCAAATCTACCTGCAGCTGCTTGCTCTCTAATTTCCAGATTTATGAATTCCTTGCACTGACCAAAGTTATGTATATCCACCCATCTTCTTCCACTTTTCTAATTCAGGGGGCAATGGAGCCTATCCCAGCTGTCATGAGACGAAAGACGGGGTACACCCTGGAGAAGGTCACCAGTCTGTCGCAGAGCCAACACAGGGAGACAGACAACTGTTCACACCTACAGTCACTTTAGAATCGCTAATTAACCTAACCCCTTTAAATGTCTTTGGACTGTGGGAGGAAGCCGGAGCACCAGGAGAGAACCCACGCAAGCACGGGGAGAACATGCAAGCTCACAGGGGGGCCCAGGCTGGCCAGCTGCTGGATTCTAACCCGGACCCTCTTGCTGTGAGGTGACAGTGCTAACCATGGCACTACCATGCTGCCTGTGATATACCAAAAAAAAAAATCCACTTCATTAACAGGGATGCAGTCCTGAGCTGATGGAAGTCTATATACTTGCCCAAAGCCAATGTAATGGAAGAAAGACATGGTGCTGAGGTTGTCTTTGACTTTTAATTTACTCTTTTAAAAAACAGTTTACAGTTTAAACCAGTTTACAGTTTTATCTTTACATATTACCTGCAGAAATTATGCTCCCTCCAGTCTGCATTTTGGGTGGGTGGACAGCACACGCTGACATAATAGCAGAAATTTATTGTTCCCCCTTATTTTATGGAAAGTACACTGTATGGACAAAAGTACTGGACCACCTACACCTGCAGAAACTTTTATGTAGCCCATTCTAAATGCACAGGTATTAATGTGGAGTTGGTCCACTCTAATTCATCCAAAAGTCAAGTCCAAAAGCCCTGAAGTCAGGGCTCTGTATGGGCCAGTCAGGTTTTTCCACATCAAATTCATCCAACCATGCCTTTATGGACCTTTCTTTGCACTCCAGGGCAAAGTCGTACTGGAACAGAAGAGGTTCCCACAAAGGTTGAAGCTTATCGTTGAAATGTCTTGATATGCTGAAACATTAAGATTTCCCTTCACTGGAAGTAAGGGGCTCAAGTCAGCCTGAGAAAAGCATGCCCATAGCATTATCCCTCCTCCACCAAATTTTACAGTTGGCACAATGCAGTCAGACAGGTAACATTCTCCTGGGATTCACCAAAGGTAGACTCATCCATCAGACTACCAGATAAACAAAAATTATTCATCAAAACAGAATGCAGTGGTGTGAGCTTTACACCACTCCATCCAACACTTGCCATTGATTTTAGTAAGGCAAGGCATGCATACAGCTCCTCAGCCATTGGAACCCATATCCTGAAGCTCCCAGTGCACAGTTTTATGCTGACGTTAATGATGAAGGAGGGGTGTTCCATAATTTTACATGATCTGCCACTTCATGGCTGAGTTGCTGTGTTTTCTAAATGCTTCCAGTTTGCAATAGTACCACAGGCAGTTGATGGTGGAATATCTAAGAGCTGACTTGCTGCAAATGTGGCATCCTATTACAGTAGCATGCTCAAATTCAGTGAGCTCTTTATAATAACCTATTCTTTCACAGCTGTTTGTGAAGACACACTTCATGGGTAGGTGCTTGATTGTATACTGCTGTAGCAATGGGACTGAATGAAATACCTGAAATTAATGATTAAAAGGCGTGGGCCAATACTTTTATCCTGCTCTCGTCACTACATTCAAATTAGTGGGTGATAATTTTGGATTTCTTTTAGTTGGTGATAGGCACACAGTGGCTTTCTTAATCAGATTTGAAAACAACACTGTTGACAGCAATGACAATGAACTGCTGAACAACAGGTAAAAATGCTGGTTCTTAAACCGAAAAGGTTCCTCTGAAAGATGACTCAAGGTAATGCACTGATGATGAACTGCAGAGTAAGGTTAAAACTTTTTCTTTCTATTATTCATAGCAAGGGTCTAAGAAAAAAATGATTAAAGATTAAAAGTGACCTGCCATGTTTTCTGATGTGTAATGGCTGCTTGGAAGAAAATAGACGTTCCATCCTTCCTAGCATTTCTACACAGCAATAAAGGGTGTGCATCCACTGATACTGACATAAATTTGGTCACATTCATACAACACACTACACTGGGTCACTGGTCGCTGGTGCACTGACCTGCAGGAGGATAATATGGTCTTCAGTTTGTGAGAGCTGCTGCAGCTCTTTGCTTTTCTTCTTCAATCTCCAGTTTCAACTCTTTGAGCTTTTCAGCATCATGCCTCAACTCCTCTATCAGCTCATTGTGGATGCTCTCAGTAGACTCTGTCACAGGATTAAAAACCTGAGCACTTGTCATCTGTTTCTGCAAATTCTCTTAAATATCAAAGCATAAATGAGAGTTTAAAGCTAAAGCAGTGGCCGTGTAGGCTCTATCAACACTGGATAGGCCAGTGATGACTACACAAGCTATTATTTCTAATGGATTGTTTTAGTTAAAGTACATTAAACTAAATATCTAGTCAGACTTCCTAGATTTTATTCATTATAAATGTCACTGACATTTAAAAAGGCACCATAAAAGAGTGAAAAACAATCACTTCTTCTTCTTCTTTCGGCTGCTCCCATTAGGGGTTGCCACAACGGATCATTGTTATGAATCCGCATATTTGATTTGGCAAAGTTTTTACACCGGATGCCCTTCCTGACACAACCCTCCCCATTTACCTGGGCTTGGGACCGACACTAGGAGTACACTGGCTTGTGGGCCCCTGTGGCTGGGTTAATGAAAAACAATCACATTATTTAAAAAAATCTACGTTTTCAGACGAAAGCTGGGCAATAATAGTATAAAATATATAAATATCCAATATATAGTTACACACCTTTAAGTAATCCATCAAAAACATTAAAGTCAGTGCCTTGTATCACAGCAGATTTTTTTCTTTATTCATTTGTGTAACATTTTAGATGATCTGTAAATGCCACTCTCTGGTTTTGAGACCATGAGATTAATCACTCTGCCTACAGGTGTGCTTGAGCTGAGGCAGCTATTTTTTAAAAAAGTGCTGTTCAGTGCTGCCTGTAACACTCTGTATTTAGGCTTCATTTGAAGTCTAAAAAACTTTCTGGCTGTGCTGATAAATTAGGGTAACTTTTCTTTCTGAAAGTCGCTCACATGTGTATACCTGGAGTTTAAACCTACTTTGGTTTGTTTGCTTAAGTAGCCGATTTCTTCAGTCCTTCTTTGTCAATCCTGTATCATCTGTTCCACTTCCCTCCCTCTTTTTCAAATCAGAAGGAAAACAAAAATACTAGTTGCAAGGAAAACTCCAAAGTTACTGCCAAAGTTACCCATGTTATTTAAGCACAAGGAAAATTTGGCTGTCCTTCTCAGTAATAGTGATTATACGTATGTTTGAAGTAATTCTTGTTTTTACAGTTTATACCTCTTGCAATTATGAACATTAGAATAATATACTGATGATATTAGCTGGGATGGAAATCCAGACACTGAAACAAGAAAGTCTAGTCACACCAGAAGGTGGCACAGCAGACATAAGCTCAGTGATGTAGTAACTGTTTGGATGGCTAGTGCATGAACAGCTGGTGAGCTAATCTTTAAAGGCTGGTCAGCTAGGGCATGCTACTGCTGCTGTCAGTCACAGTCACAGTCACTCACTCATAGGCCTTTTATTTCCTTTTTATTCTGCAGTTTGGTGCATTCTTTGCATTTTAATCTTGGTATGACACAAATTTGCAATGTTTCATTGAAGAAGGAAAGAAAGCATTCCAACTGTGATAAAAATAAGGCTATTTTCTTGCATCACTTTGCTTTTGTAACCAACACCATAACAATATGTACAGAAGTATTAGGCCACAACTCTTAATCATTGAATTCAGGTGTTTCATTCAGTCTCATTGCCACAGATGTGTAAAATCAAGTACCTAGCCATGCAGTCTGCCTTTACAAACATTTGTGAGAGAATGGGTCATTTTCAAGAGTTCACTGAATTTGAGCATGTTACTGTAATAAGATGCCACTGTTGCAACAAGTAAATTCATGAAATGTCTTCCCCCTTAGACATTCTGCAATGCAATAATACCACTTGCAGTTCAAAAGTGGAAGTGTTTAGGAACCATAGCAGTTTAGTCTATGTAAAGCTACGGGGACATACTGCATAAAGGCTGCCAGTGCACTGGTGACTCAGTGACTGCACAGTTCCAAAACTCCTTTGGTATTAACATCAATACAAAAATTTGCATCCCAGGGATTTTGTGACAAGGGTTTCCAAGGTCAAACAGCTGCATGCACGCTTTACACCACCAAGCATGATGCAAGGTGTCACATGGAGTGGGGTATACACCACCACTGGACTCTGTTGCAGTGGAAACATGTTTTGTGGAGTGATAAATCATGCTTGTCTATCTGGCAGTCTGATGGATGAGTCTGGGTTTGATGAATGCCAGAAAAATGTTACCTGCCTGACTGCACTGTGTCAAAGGTACAGTGTGGTAGGAGAAGGATAATGTTATCAGGCTGTTTTTCTGGGGTTGGCCTGGGCTCCTTAGTTCCAGTGTAGAGAAATCTTAATCCTGCAGCTTATCAAGACATTTCAGACAATGATATGCCTCCAACTTTGTGAGAACAGGTTGGAGAAGGCACTTTTCTGTTTTAGCATGACTGTGCCCCAGAGCACAAAGCAAGAACCTTAAAAGCATGGTTTGATGTGGATGAACTTGACTGGCCCACACAGAGTCCTGGCCTCAACCCCACTAAACACCGTTGGAATGAACTAGAACGGAGATTGCGAGCGACGCCCTCTCAACATCAGTGTCTACCTCACAAATGCTCAAATGCTGAAAATCTTGTAAAAAGCCTTCCCAGAAGAGTGGAAGCTGTTATAGCTGCCAAGGGGGAACCAACTCCATTAATGCCTATGGATTTAGAATGAGATGTCATAAAAGCTCCTGTAGGTGTAATGCAGTGGTTCACAAACTGTGGGGTGTGGAGTCAGTGCAGATGGGGTGCAGACAACCAGGTGAAAAATATTAAGTATAACTATGGTGAAAAGATGTCCCTTTTTTCAGGAAAAAAAAATAACAGACAAGATTTTGCTGATGCAATTACTCTGATAATATGCACATTTATTTAAGTCAAATGCAAACATGTCCAGTGTCTCCATAATGTAGTGGTATATATATTTACCTTGCAAATGAAAGGTCTCTGGTTCACGTCCAGGGGAGAGATAAGCTCCTCCCACCATGTGAGAGTGGGAGGAGCTTATATGTTAAAACTGATGCAGTTTCTTCTGCTGTGGTGACCCCTTGGTGCAGGCGAAGAAATTGTATTCAAATCCCTAATTAAGATAGTATTAAGGCTTAAAGTTATGCATTATTAGGGATGTGGCTACTCCACATGAGAGGTGGAGTGGACTAGGCACAAGCTTTTTCCTTATCACTTGTGCTAATTCAGGTCAGTAAACTGAACCTCTCAACCTTGTCTGTGGTGTTGTAGTGCCTTTTGGAGTGTCTTTAATAGCTTACTACCATTACACTAGCATTATATGCTAACTTATTACTTCATCCTCTCCTCTAAATACCATCATATCTGATGTATATCACATACAGCAACAGTCACAATGTTAAAATCAAGGCATCAACCTAATAGCTGACATTAGAGTGGTTATAGCCATCTTTTATGTACAGTCTATAGGAATTACACTTTTTATCATTATGACCCAAAGACATTTATGTATGTTGCTTAATGTGTGGTATGGCAAAGCTCACATAAACATCTAAAATTAATTAAATATGATCATATTTTTACTTTCAGGGCACTTAAGATAACTTTTTAAAAGTATTTTACATTTTAGTAAACCTTTATCTTGATTTCCTTTAAAACATTGTTTTGTATGAGCTTTTATGGAGAGCCTGAAAAGCATTAAAACTTGTCAGGTTTTATTTTGACCACTAGTCGGCGGTCTTGTGCTGGCACTGAGGGAACTCCATCCCCTTCCAGCAGACACTTTACATTCATCATGCATTTTTACCATATATGCTGTCACCCATAGCAACGTTTGAGTACAACACATTCTGAAAATGTCTCAGGTGGTCAAAGAGTGAGCATAACTCAAGTCGTAATGCAGTTACTATAGTTTTACAGCAAATGCTGCTTTTTCACTGCTATCAAGGTCTCAAAAAGACTGACTTCTTCTTTGCACTGCAGCATATTGACAAGATTATTGTCAATAACACTCTAAAGATGGGGTTCTGCTCTAAAACTGACAACCTGTCCAGGTCTCTGAGATGATACTGATTGTTTTCCCTTCCAGCAAATGTTACTGTGTCGCCATTCATCTAAATGCATGAATAGAGACAAATGTTAATGAGTGTCTTGTGTCTTCATTTGACCATTTTCTGTAGAGAATTTGTCTCTGCTTGTATTGCTTTGAGTGCACCAATTATCCTTACTAAGGTTTATGCTTAAAATGAGTGTTAAATGGAGCCAGTGGTTGCAGAAAATCTGCTTTCATGTTGTGTTTGATATGTCCCATATGATCTGCATTGGTTTGCAAACAGATGTCTTATATGCACACGTGGAAATGTGATCATCTGTGTGTGTGTGTGTGTGTGTGTGTGTGTGTGTGTGTTTGTAAATGAGGGCATGCATCTGTGCATGTAATGTATAATATAATAGAGTGTGGCCCTACAGCAAGCCCACTGCAGAGATTATGTCGCATGATGTTATGGAGCTAGAATTTCTTGGAGTGGGGGGATTTTGCTTTCTCTCTCTGTCGCAGTGTCAGTCAAGGTAAATGTATTCCTCCTCCCCTCCTTTCCTCCCCCTTTCTCTTTCTCTCTGTCCAACTCTCCTTTGTATCTATCCATCTTTTCATCTTTCACCCACCTGTCTGTCTTTTCTTCTTTCACCCTCTTTGTTCTTTCTCGCATTGTTTTATTTTCCATTACTCTATCCAAATGTTCTTTCAGGTTTATAAATAGAAGCGATACCCTTCTCTCTGGCTGTCTCTCCCTCTCTTATTCTTACCATTGCTTCCTGTTTTCTCCTCTTCCCTGCAATCCGGCACTTAGCAGAGTCTCTGCTTGAAGCTACGATGCGCTGTTTCCCCCCCTCCTTCTTTCCACACCTCTCACTCTTGAACTCCCTCGTGTTACACTTCCATCTCCCTCTTTCATGTTTTAATTTGAAGGACTCTAAAAAAGTACCTCGCTTGCAAACAGACAGCTCTCAAGAAAATGTAGTTTTAGGTAACCCACTCATAACCCAATCATTTTGCTTTCCATCTCTTCTCCCTTTTACCCCTTGCCTCTCAAACATGCAACACAAAGCAGCTCACTCTCCACATCGGTTTTTTTTTTTTTTTACATCTCAGCATGTTGCTTCTTCCCCTGTGTCCTCCCTCCTCTGGCTATGTCGTCTTAATTCTGCCCTCCTCTTCATGCTCTCTGGTTTCTTAGAGGTAGTATCAGTCCTCTCACCTTCTTCAAGGGATACCGTAGCACCAGTGAGCATTATTGATAGTCAGTGCGGATAGTGTCACACGCTCTATGTTACTGATAACCTCAATGTGCCCCAGTAACCAGAGGAAAAAGTCCACAGATCTCTCTCTCTCTCTCAGTGGGGTAAACAAGCCATTGTATTGCACCGTCTGCACTCACTGTAAGACTTCTTGTGGGTATATTCTTTTTGGACTTTCTGGAGGAAGTGAAATCAGGAGCTGATAAAGCATTTTGCATAAGGGTGACAAAGCAGAGCTAGCTGCCTTGAAGGTTTTTCAGAGCAATTAACTAACCCGGCTGCTGAATGGTTGTGTAACAGGTGCAGGCAGATTGATTGTTCCAAGTGTTGTGGAACCAATGACTTGTTAATTAGTGACATAACACTTTGCATTAGCGGCAATGCCATTAAAAACTCCAACACCCAGTTGCTTCATTATGCATATAACCTCATGCTGAGGGTAAATCTGATATCTGAAGCTACTCATTCACGCTGAGAGTCAATCATGAAATTAGCATCCAAGTTCCCTGCATGTTTCAGCTCCAGTGGTTGCAGCCATTTTTCTGCAATGGACATTGTTTTATGTTTCCAATCTGCTGAGATATTCACTTGCTAAGTCAAAAAATTACTCATAGCAAGGCACACACAGCAGCTAGTTAGTTGTGCAAAAAGACTGGATATGCTGGGACAAATCAATTATTATTTGGCCACTCTAAGGGCAACAGCCAACGATTTGGGGATTCAGGACCACCATGTATCCAAATAGCAGAAAACTGATGTCAAGGCCAAGACTTCCTGTTCCTGTCATAGTCTGTTAATGCAGATAAATGTATTATCATCAAATAATATTTTGGCAACATTTTAATTGAATTTCGATCAATTGAGTGTTAACCTGCATGTAGCCAAAGCTTGAATATGATTGGTCAGTGCTGCTTGGACTAAAAACAGACGCTTCTGCCAAAAATATTATGCCTTGTCTACAGCTCACACCTCAAGTCTAACCCTGTGTCATTTTTACACCAGTTTTATATAAACAAATGTGGAGTGTAAAGCTGAGGTAAGCAACATGTTTTTGGCCCCAATCCATTAATCCATCAATTTTTTAACCACTTATCCAATTATGGGTCATCAGGGGGCTGGAGTCTATCCATCCTCATTAGATAAAAAATCCATTATAACCTTTCAGCATATTTAAAGTAGTCTGAGAGGTATCATTGGAATATTTAACCACAGTGCTTTTCAGACTAGATCAGGTGAGTATGAAGTAGTAAGATTCATGTGGTGCAATGGGCTTCTCTAGATTTCTGTCTGCTGCAGTTTTAATGGGTAATTTCAAGATGTATTTTGTTCATTACAGGCAAGCTGTTTCAACATTCTGGATGAAACTGAATTCACACTATCTAGCAATGCCCTGGTCCCCTGTCCTCCAGGTGCTACCTGCTTCTCTTTTTCTCTCCTCACTTTGCTCTACCTTTTCTCTCCTCTATCTTGTGTGGAGGTGGCAAGTGTGAGTGGTTTGCAATTAACTCTGCTTCGTTCCAGGGGTGGACGTGGTGTGGGAGAAGTCTGGCAAATGCATGTTGCTTATGATTATTCACCTGCAGTATATAAGCTGAGCCCTGTACTATAAAGCAAGTTCAATATGCCCAGGATATCTTTCCATTATCTGGGTTCACTTAACCTAATATTGGTGATCAGGAGAAGCAGTCACACAAACATGGTCATCACCTTGATAAGTCGATCCAGGGTTTCTCAATCCAGCGACTAGCGCGTTCACATGAAAGGGTTAGCACTGGCAGCATCTGACCAATCAGGAACTAAAGCTGCCAGACAAAACAGGTTAAAAAAGGATCACATATTAAGGTTTATAGAACAATAAAATTTATGTAAAATTGTTTTTCAGCCAACAGGAATGCAATCTATAAAGTGTCTCTGAGAATTTATATTTATTACTAAAGCTCAATGACTTTTTTTACTATTTAAAAAATTCTAGACCCTCCTACGTGCTCAGCGGTCCAAGGGAGCTTCCAGGATCAATGGCCCTATTTTCTGGAGAACTGATTGGTCAGTAGGTGATGATTTTATCTGTTGATCTCTGATCTGGAACTTAACCTGAGGAGGTTAGTTCTGCAGCATAAATTATTCTGGTAATGCACCCCAGTAAAAAGTTCACAGCTGTCGTAGTACCGAAAACCCGGAGTCAACCTTGAAGTTACCTGAATAAGCACAAATCCGATTTCGTAGTACAGGGCTCTGGTCTTTTTTTCTTCACTTGTTAGATTGTTAGCTTTGCTCAGTGTTGTAAGCGTATGCTACCTCATGTTTTGCTGTTGTTAAGTTTTGCTCTTACCTACCTTGTAATTACCCTGGTTTTCTATTGCCTTTTCTAGTTAACTTACCTGGAGCCTGTTCAGGCCCTCCTGGACCTGCTGCCTGAACCACTCTCACTGTTAAGAAATTTTGGAAACCCACCTTGTGCCTCCGGATACCTGGATGACACTCACCCCGGAAGGACCAGGTAGCACTAGAACATTCCCCACCACCTGGACTTTGTACAAAACCCTTCAAGAGCTCACTGTGGCACATTCAAAGCTTGTACAACTCCACAATCTTCATCAAATGAAACTGAACTTTTACTCAGCATTTTTGAGCCCCTCTCGTGAAAATTCTGACAGACTCACAATCACTGTAGGTGTTAAATCTGCTAAACTAAGCATGTTTGCACTACCAGAATGTGTGCTAATGAACATGTTTGCAGGCTGATGTTAACATTTAGCTCCAAGTGTCACCTAAGCGCAATCTCACAGAGCCTCTGTTGTGGTTTTAGTAGTTCCATTATCTAAAGTTTTAGCAGAAATCATTTATCCATAATTCAGCACCAACATTAAGTCATCTGTAAGCCACCTGCTTGTTTTGATTTTGGTGAAAATTGCCGCTTTAAGGTTTTGCATAGTACAAACTGTATGAAAGCATGTTTGTGCTCAAAACCACTTTTGCTCGACAGTTCATGGAGATAAGATGTGCAAAGGTGAGAGAGCGCAGGATTTCTCATTTGTTAGCCAAAAAAGCATTTAAGACTCAGCAGCAGGTTCAAGCAGCTGTAATTATTATTGTGCTTGTGCGTGAAAGCTGTCCAAGCACTGAAGCGAAAGTATTTTACAGGTATGCAACACATCGCATAAATTCATACTGATTTGTAGACATGCCCTTTTTTTCTCCATAACTTCACATTTTTTATACAGTAGAAGTGTGTGAATGTGTTTGGAAGCACCTTCACTGCAGCAGAATGTAAGAGTATGAGTTGTAGAGATTTGCACACCTGCAGTGAAAAATTTGAGGTGTGTCTACTGGGATGTTGGGAAAGAAAAAAATGTACAAGCTTGCAACTCATAAAGCAATTTGTGTGCATATTTTCTGAAAATTCCGGCTTGGCATCATGAAATGGCATGCTATTTTCTCACCATATCAGCTTGTGACAGTCTAGCCTTGAACCTTACCCTAACCATGCTTGTCATTTGACTGCAATATGGTCATGGTTAAAATGACACCAAAAAAGGTCAAATGCATACACACAAAACCCAAAACTTGTGTATAGCTGAATGGTGCAAATTCCATGTTCTGGACCTCAGTTGCTTTTCTTCAGCATAATAAAACTGGTCAAAAAACTTTTTCCAAAATGGAGCCCTTTACATTTCTTGCACCTTTTTACATTTAATTAACAACAACATCTGCCTCCCTAAAATATCACAGACAATCATGTGCATCCTCCATCTCTAAAGACTGCATGCATAATTGAATATATAGCAATATTGAACAAAACAATGCTGAGAAAGCCATCTCAGTAGGAAATAAAACCATAACATCAACACTGATTTTTTTCCCCCTTTTTTCTTTAAAATGCATTTCTGTTCTTCTCTGTGTGCTTTGCACCCTGTAGCTTCACCAGCCAGCTGCAGCATGCAGTTGATGAAAAGCTACAATACTGCAGTGCTTCATTCACATGCAGCACTCAATTTGTGAGCTGTTCTTCTCCTTCACATCTTGCCTGCTGCTGTATGTTTGCTCTCTGTCTCTCACTCCATGTGTGTGTGCAGTCCCTGGACAGGGGGAGTGAGTTCTTTCACTCTAATATGTGTATCACACCCGTATCAGGTAATACCTTTTCATGCATCGTATGGCTTTTGTCCCTTTGATGAGTCTGTCTTTTTTCAGTGTAATTGAAACATGCATATACGGGCCAATGAAGGATTTTCTTAAAGCCATATTCTGCTTGAACTGCCAAAGACAGCACTGTAATTGACAGCAGCATTATCTCCTCTCCCCCTCAAATGTGATCTGATCTCATCTGATGCTGTCTGATCTGATCTCGTGTCTCATCATTGTGTGCAATTTAACATATTCTCCACATATGTCCTAATAAAGACACTGAAAGCCATGCAGCATATCTTATGATTGTGTGAGGCATTTTGAGGCCAACAACACAGGGTTCAATAAATACAAGAAGTCCAAAAATAGGACTATTTATCATTGATGCTTTTCGACTGCAGTATTTTCTTTTTAAACTGAGTGGTGAAATACAAGATCAAAGAGCATCTCAGGTTGGAGCAGTCAGAAGCATAGGGAAGTCCAGCTACTGGAAAAACTGTTTTCTTTTCATTATTCCTTACCTGAGTTAGTCAGTGCTTTTGAAGCATTGGATGTTGGCCTACCACCAAGAGCACATTTTAGTCACGTTCTCCCTGCCTTTTAGCTATATAAAGACAATGAACTCTGCACTCGTACAGTACTTTCTCTTGCATTACACTGTATGCATTGACCACAAAATACTCTAGAGTAGCAGAGCTTCTCTTACATCCTTTGTCAGAGCCCTCGTGTGCTTTTAACCTTTGTAACGGTGATGATTGCCTTCACTTACATAGGGTCTGTGAAAAGAACCAACTAATTTCCCTTTGCATGTGAATATAAAACTACAGCAGGTAGTTTAATTAGTGTTTTAAGACTGAAGTGAACTTAACCTTCATTCTTTTTCTTTTTTGGTTTTCAGAAAAAATGAGCAAGAAGGGACATTCTTCCATCAGTGCATCCATTTTCTTAACTGCTTATTCAGTTTAGGGTTGAGGGGTGGCTGAAGTCTGTCCCTGATGTCATCGGGTTAGAGGAAGAGCACACCATGGACAGCTCACGAGTCCATCACACAGAGAAACAATTATTCATGCTCACACTTCCACACCTACAGCCAGTTTGAAAGGTTTTTCAGACCCAAGTGAGACAGGGAAATTGACTGCAAAAAGCAATCTTCACATTAAAAAAAAAACAAAAATTAAGTTCAAGAGAAGTGAAAAATCAGTAAAGAATTGATTGGAACAAACACCATAACAATAGATGAAATTCAGTACTGACTGGGCCATATAAGAGACATTATATGGACAGAAGTATTAGGTCACTCCTTTTAATCATTGAATTTAGGTGTTTCATTCAGTCTCATTGCCACAGGTATGTAAAATGAAGCACCTAGCCATGCAGTCTGCCTTTACAAACATTTGTGAAAGAATGGGTCATTTTCAAGAGTTCATAGAATTCATATGTTCTACTGTAACAGGATGGCACCATTGCAGCAAGTCAGTTCATGAATTTCTTCTCTCCTAGACACTCCATGATCAACTGTAAGTGGTATTATTGCAAAGTGGAAGCATTTAGGAACAGAATACAGAATTCCAAATATCCTCTGACAATAACATCAGTACAACAACTCTGCACCAGGAGCTTCATGGCAGGGAGATTTCATGGCCAAACAGCTACATGCAAGCGTTACATCACTAAGCACAATGTCAAGCATGGCAAGTAGAGGTGTAAATCACTCACCACTGGACTCTGGAGCAGTGGAAATGTGTTCTTTGGAATGACAAATCACACTTCTCTATCTGGAAGTCTGATAGACAATTGTCAGTATGGTAAACACCAGGAAAACATTACCTGCCTGATTGCATTGTTCCCACCATAAAGTTAGATGAAGGAGGAATAATGCTATGGGGTGGGCCTGGGCCCCTTACTTCAGGGGAAGTGAAATCTTAATGCTTCAGCTTACTAAAACATTATGGAAAATTCTATGCTTCCAGGTTAGGAAAACCTATTTTATGTTCTGCATGACTACAAAACAAGGTCCACAAAGGCATGATTGGCTAAGTTTAGTGTGGAAGAACCTAACAGGCCCACACAGAGCTCTGACCTCATCCTTGAATACATTTAGGATGAACTAGAATGGGGATTGCGAACCAGGTCCTCTTGTTCAACATCAGTGCCTGACCTCATAGCATTATAGCTGAAAATGGGTAACTACTCATGGATTTAGAATGGGAAGTCATAAAAGCACATGTAGGTGTAATGTGTAGGTGGTCCTATATTTTTGTCCATCTATTATATGTAGGTTAAATTAAACACACGTCCTTGAAAAAAAGTATTTTGTGGATCAAAAAGATATTATCAAAAAAGACCAGCAGACAAAGATGCAGTGGATTCTTGCAAGACTGTTTTATTTTACACAATAAGTTATTTATTCTATAACTGTCTTTTTTAAAGACATTTTTCATGTTTAAGACAAATTTGCAATCTTTTAATATTTTGATAATTTTGCTGTTTTCCTTGTCTTCTCTCAGTTCACTAAAGCATGGAATATGTAGAAATGATATTATCCAGGTGTTGTATGAAGCGCTGTGAAGTACTTATTGATGTATCGACTCTCCCTTCTTATCTAAGTCTATGATTATATAAACCTCTTATCTAAAACTGGTGTAATTCTGGTCTGTGTTGCATTCTGGTGTCACGAGGCTGCTGCTATACAAAGAAAAATGGGTACTTCTGCATTTTCTACAAGTGATTCTCCCTGTTAAGTTTTAAAGCATAATTTCCACTTAAAAACAGTTTCTCTGAGCATTTCTTACCTTTTGCGATAATACTGACATACTGACACTTAATGGCAAACTCAACCATTTGCAACAAAATGTTTTTATCTGAGTCAGTGTGTGAAAAAATATTGTTCCTAACTAGTCATAGCAACCTTGAAATGGATAAGTGCAAGAAAATGAATGAATGAGTGAATGAATGAATGAAAAAAGCATTTCTTATTTAGCTGTTGCAGCTGTGTGGTGAACTTAAAAATGTAAGTGATGATCTGCTCAATATGTTTCACAGTGAGCAATGTGTTGTTGTTTTTTAAACACCTCCTTTATTTTAACACAACTAATATCACACCTTATCCAGTATTAACTTTAACTTCTCTATAATGTTCTTTTTCGACATTAAACTATTAATGTTGCACTCACTGTGTTGTTTGTTGTACCCTTTCTCTATTAGTGGATTCTAAAATTAATTTTACCATAATGATCTGTAATAAAATAATCCCAGTCATTTGTAACAATAAACCCCCTAAAACTTATTGTAAAAGCTTATTCATAATTAAAAATATTAGATGAAAATTAATAACCAAACTTCTTCCAAAAAAAATTACCTATTTGCCGTTGCAGCTGTTCTTTCAGGGAGGGGTCAAACTGTCCTCCTTGGTGATTCTATGTAGTTTGGAATGTTGGCAGTTCCAGTTTTAAAGCTGGAAGTCTGCCCTTCAATCACATTTTGTCTGATTTAAAAGTCATTGTAGTGGTGTACGTAGGCAAAATTTTAGTTATTTTCCCCAAAGAATGTGAACCTAAATGTATTCTATAAAATACACTTGTTGGCAGTATGATCATCATTCATATCACCAGAGCTTGAGACATTTGAGGTGTAAGGATGTCCAGATTGACAGAAACTAAAATAAATTTTTTGAGTTTGAATACAAGACAGCATTGACTCATAGCAGGACTTGTCACCGAAAATGTCATGTGTGGTGCTGCACCAAATCACAAATGAGCAAGACTTCATTGCAAACTTAAATGTTATTCTCATACATCTATATCAGGATCAGAATCAGAATCCTTTATTAATCCCAGAGGGAAATTGCTTAATACGAATTAATATTTTTTCTATTGTCATTTAGTTTTCTATGTATTCATATTTAATGTTTATCATGTTTAAATTTTTAAAAATGTGTCAAGGGGATATGCAAAGACACAGAGTCCTATTTACCCTGCGTATAATTGAGTGTTCCCAATTCCTAAATTCCAGTTCTGTAATGAGCAATGCATGCTCTGTAGTGTCATCCATGAGCCTATTTGAACTGGAACAGCACCCAAAGGGGGCTGGATTGAAACTAGCTTCTATGGATACTCGTGGCAATACTTGCATCCCCTGAAGAATCCGGGTCAGAAAGATTTTTCTTTTTCCTTTGGATCTTTGCTTATAATACAGATATAGAAACACTGAAAATTAGAGTGAAGTATTGGTAGAATTGACAAACATTTACTTGTTATTTTTCAGCTTCCCCACTGTAATCTTACACTAAAAATGCACAGTACTGTCCTGTACGCTGTACATTAAAATACTGCAAGCTATTTTATTGAAGTAAATGCTTTAATTAACCATGTACAGTAGCTTGCTGTTATTTTTCTCCTCAAAGGCACCACAATATATTACATTAAATATCCTTTACAGGCATTTGTTACAATGAATAAAATTTACAATCACCCTTAGTATCACTGATGGTTAAAAAATCAAGACAGCAGATTCACAGTGGGTAGAGTTCAAAGCAATACGCAGCAAATTTTATTGAGTGCAGAAAACACAATACAGGGAGTGTTCATGTGCATTCTCACCTTTCGAAAGTCCAACAACACATCATAGATTGCAATGGCAAAATACACAGGGAATTCATAGTCTACAACATACGAATATGGATTTCACTTCACATGCCTTCACATAAGAAACACAACAAAACAAGTTGGAGAAGTTCACAACAATATAGGCAGTCATATAAGTTATAGAAACATAATTAAATAAATAACACATCAGTCATCATGGTAGAAGAAGAAAATAGGCAATAAGAATATTAGTGATTTGTGGAATGGGGCCCTGTAGAGCTTCCTGATTGGCAGATGCCTCCCTGAAAGGACAGTGGTCACTGACTGGCCACATTGTGAAGGGTAAGCCAGCGCCTCAGTGCCACGTTGTGAACATACAATCATCTCAAAGAAAACTTAAAACCTATTCCATGTGTTTTCATCATAGTTGGGGACAAACTGCCTGTTTTAAGCATGCTTTTTCTAGCATGATCATTACAGTGAGATATATTAATCTTCTGGGCACCTTCGCTGTTGCTTTACACCACTACAGATAACATAAAGAAGGGATGTACACGAAGCGATTATCTAAATATGTGTTTTTGATCTTGACTGTATGGCTTTGATGTTGTTTCCAGGCTGCAAAGCTGAGCCCAAATATCTGCACCAATTACTTTTCTCTTTCAGTACACTATATTCTTGTCAAGCATAAGAAGTGGATGTAGAGAAACATATGCAAGCAGAGGAGAATATTGAGTTAGCAAGCATGGATTTAAGGAGACACTGTACAGACACTGTGGGGTGAGTGGTATTTACAAAAGCCTTGGTAGTTATTTGCCAAGCTCTTGTCTGCCGTGACGTCAAAAGGATTTTTTAAGGAGAATGTGGGGACTTCACTTAAGCCATCTTGGACAAACTATATGCTGCTTGGCTTCATTCACAATCACAGAAGTGAGACAAGCTTTTTATTCCACACATCTTCCCTCATTCATAGCGAGCAAGCTGTGCTCGCCGAACCCCGCATTCGGCTGCCTTCGGGGAAAGTGAAATGAGGTCAGGCTAACAAAGCAAAGCGAAAAACACAGCATTAACAAAGAAAGAAATAAAGAAAGACAAGTGTCTTTACATGCTATGTGTGCAAGAAGGAGGCAAGTTTCTAGCCAAAACACTGGAGTGGATAGTGGAAAAACTACAAGGTTTGATATGAGTGACAAATCTTGACCTGAAGCATCTTGTTGATGCCACACTTTGAACAACATGCTGAAGTGGACATAGCAGCATCTGTCATGTGATAATTGTACCTAAAGTAAGCAAAGTGCATCCACACAAATGGCTTAATAACAGTTTGACAAAGAGCAGGTTATTGGATTACTAAAGGTACTGGCTGTTGTGATATCCCAAAGGAAAAAAGTGATATCCCTGCCTGACTGTAGTAAAAAGTCATACATAGAATGAATGAAACTGTATTTAATTCCTGACAACATGCAAACTCATGAGTGATCATACAGAACTGCAAATTTGATGGCTTTATCAACTTTACCTGTTAAGATGAATTTTTTAAGATGAATTTTAATCAAACCCCTTTTTCTCCCTTTATAAGGTTTATATTTAAGCTTGAGGCATTTGGTTTACTACACGTAAAAGAACAAATGTTTCTCAAGGCCAAAAGACACATGGCTGCTGACAGTTAACTCCTGTGAAGATCAAACTTACAACCTTTGGTTCACGTGTCACCTCTGTCTCACAGCCTCAGCCACAGGGCTTATCACAAGTTGCATTTCACATTGAAATGACCAGCTTGGTCTTACTTTCTTGAGTTGTGTCTGTTGCCAAGCAACATTACAGTTCTTAAGATTCTGACAGGTAGCTATTTACAGCCGCCAGACAAAGACTGTTTTCAGTCACATCTGGCCCCTGTACAGCTCCTACAGTGACAATTCACAAAGCTTACTTTTTGAGTTTTTATATATATATATATATATATATATATATATATATATATATATATATATATATATATATATATATATATACAC
>VUQH01043251.1:0-11535 GCA_015106775.1 Etroplus canarensis | reverse complement strand
TTTTTTTAAACCTTTGCCACACTGAGGGTCATGTTATGGGACTGAATCTCACACAGCCTCCTCGCTGCTGCTGTTCACATATCAAAAGACTAAGACAGGTACAAACATTCGTGTGAGGGACTTTTTGGTTATTTTTGGCTTTCTTCCGTCTGTGTAGTGTGTGTGTAATAATTTCAGTGCACTAAAGTTTTTGACAGGTAAACATCCATTCAGTTCTTGTAGTTTATAATGAAGCCCTGTAATTAAGTTGCATTGGTTTGAAAACACTAAACCTTGGAAAGTTTCAATCACAGCTGAAGTTAGAATTGGAAGCCAAATCAATGTTAAAGCTTCAGAAGTACAAGCTTGCATGTTTATTTTTATAATAATAAATTAAGTTAATCAATAAACATTGAAAAGTGCGTAACAGATTAGTCAGTTAAAACAGTTTTGATTAATTTTCCTTTTGGAGGTAAAAACCCAACCAAAACTCTGAGAAAACCTTAATGTAACCATCAGTGCTCCCAGTGTTTCAGCCTCTTTAATGTGTGATAATAAAATCCAGCAAAATGATTCAGATGGAGCACAGGTTTATGTCTGTGTTGCAAAATTGGTGACATACAGAGAATTAGAGCTGAAAATTTAGGTCAGATGATTTGAGATGATCATTTAATTTCAAAATAAATGTTAAAATTCATCACTTTGTTTATTTTTCCTACTCACAACTATTCTCCGGCAGTGCAGCGGCTCCGGTGAGGCACAATACACTTTCAGCTCTGCAGCACTAACAATTATGTGGAGCTCAGCTGTATTTAAATGTTTGTCTGAAAAGGCTCAAACTGTATCTGTGATCATTTTTGAAGGTTTGTCCAGTGTTTCTATCACTGAGAGTTGTAAGCATGGTCACAGGATATTTTAACTCCTTATTTCTTTTCTATTTTTCTATGTTCTGTTTGGTACACCTCCTTGATGCCATGAATCTTTAATCTGAACATACTAGCATTAATAAAAACTGTCAGTCACACACGTTCTCCTGTGGTTGTTCCAAAGGGAACAAGATTTTTTTTTTTGTGACGTTTCACTTCTGTCGAGGTTTGCAGTGAAATGGTTTTCTAAGTGAGTGAAACTGAGGCCTGGTTTGGCATTAGGTACATGTTTACTGTGTATTTTTATGTTTTGTTTTACTCGCTCCCTTATTTTTCATACTTACACAAACAGTTGACACTTGCGATCCTGTCTGTCTGAGAAGCGCTGACTCATGGGGAAAAAAATGCATCATATCAAGTCAGTGTTGTGGGGTGATTGTATTTCTGTATTTTACATATTTTATTCACCACTGTCTGTACTGTAAAACGCTACAAAGTGTGAATTCCTTTTTCTTCAGTACTCCAGAGTAAACCAGAACACTGCTGCTGGTTTCAATTAAAGTGTGAGATAGATATATAAATTTTAATATTAACTCACTCTATATTTACACTAGTGCTTAAAGATAACAGTGCCTTATCTGTATTAAACTTCAGATTACATTATCTGCTTACTTATACATCCTGGGAAACACATGGTGCCTACTTGAGAAAGGCTTGCTTGAGACACATTTGTTCTACACTTATATTTAAAGAATAAACAGTATTATGTGGGAGCTTTTCTTCTTTCTAAATAAATCTTTGTATTTTTATCACGATAGACTGTGTTTGTCTGTTTTAAGGCTTGAGTAAATCTAAATAATTCCTGGGAATGAATGATGTTAAGTAAACAGCTTCAGGTTCCTGAAGTCACTGTGGTGTTCAGTGATGGGATGTGCTGTTCATTTTAACCTGGAAATTGAAATGATCGAGAATTTGCATTCACACAAAGCAGACCTATTATGGTGTTCCTAGTTTCACCTCATATACAGTTGGATCTGTAAGTATTTGGAGAATAGAATTTGTAATTTTGCCGCTGTACACCACCACAGTGGATTTTAAATCAAGCAATCAAAATGTGATTGAGGTGTAGACTTTTCAGCTTCAGTTCAAGGGTTTTAATGAAAGTATTTCTTGGAAATTCCAGTCATGTTTATACGGAGGCCATTGTTGGGCACCTTTTGGTGCCTCTTTGTATTTCCCCCAGGGGTCGCAGCAGCAGATGACTCCACATAGGCAATTTAGCACACATTTTATACTAGATGCCCTTCCTGCCACAACCCTCCCATGGTGGGAGGGGCTTGCATCCCCACCTCAACTCAAATCAAGGACCTTTTGCTTGCAAGGTGAATGTGCAAACCACTACACTACACTATCAGGCAAATAGCAAAAACTTATCAGTGGCTAAAACAACAGGAATGCTCTGGCCAGCTCAGCAGCACTAGAAGGCCTGGAAGACCACAGAAGACAGATAAAGAAGATGATCACATCATTCTTTTCTTGGTTAAGGGAAAAAAAAAAAACGCTTGACAAAGTCTAGCCAAGTCAAGAACATTCTTGAGGAGGTAGGTGTATCATTGTGGAACTACAAGTAAGATATGACTTCATGAATGTAAATACAGAGGGTTTACAACAAAGTGCAAACCACTGGTTTCACTTAAGAACAGGAAGGTTAAATTAGGCTTTGCTAGAGAATATCTAAAAGAGCGAGCCCAGTTCTGGAAAATCTGTAGACAGATGGAACCAAGATTAGCTTGTGGCAGATGAATGGGAAGAGAAAAGTCTGGAGAAAGGACCAACTCATGATCTTGAACAATTCCACATCATCTGTCAAACATGGTTTAGGCAAAGTCATGGCATGGTCATGTATGGCTGCCAATTGAACAGGGTCCCTAGTGTTTATTGATCATGTGACTGCTTATCAAAGTAGCATGGGATGAATTCTGAAGTGTACGGGACGGGGCTACATCTCTGCTCAGACTCACCCTAATGCTGCATAACTTATTAGATGATGCTTCACAGTGCAAATGGATAAAGACCCAAAGTGTACTGCAAACCCCAAGAGCTTCTCAAGGCAAAAAATTTGAATATTCTTCAATGGCCAAGTCAGTCAACTGATCTCTGTGTAATAGAGCAGCTACTGAAGGTAGAAAGACCTACAAACAAGCAGCAACTGAAGGTAGTGAAAGTCTCGCAAAGCATTTCAAGGAGGAAACAGCATATGGTGAAGTCCATGAGTTCGAGACTTCAGACAGTGACTACAAAGGATTTTATCCAAGTGTTAAAATCAATCTTTATATTTAAATATGGTTAGCTTGTCCCATTATTTTTCAGCCTCTGAAAATAGTAAACTATGTATAAAAATGGCTGTAATTCCTAAACATTACACAAGTTCAGCAAACGTACAAAGTAATTCCTATGAGCCAAAAGCGGACACTTCAGACTGTTTACAGCCCTTGGTTTACTACAGTTTTTTTCTACTCTTGGATCTGCATGATGTCAATGAAAGGTGATAATCCTCAATGGAGGAAACCCCGCCTACCAGTCATTCCAGACCAAACAGAAGACAGTTGGGTAAAAGGGAGGATGGCTTGTTTCAGGCACCGGATGAATTGAGGCACTGCACTGAGGCACAGTGTAAGATAAGGAATACTTTCAAGTAAATTCTGCAAAACTACTCTAGGGGCATTAGAGAACAGAAAAGAAAGTGGTTTATAGATTGATCTATCTATTTATATATACAGCTTTGTTACAGTATACTGGTTGAGGACTGGTTGCGTTTAAAAATATCCACGTTTTGTTTATTTTGGTAAAATACAGATTTAACATTGGAAAAACAACAAGCTCACATCTCATGTCTTTAATAGCATCACTGCAGCTTTGCCAAGGCTGGAATTATCCCAGAAGGCTTTTAACCTCTGAGATTTCTAATCAGGGAACTTATTACAGTAGGTGGGTGTGGCCTGATGTCAATGAAAAACAAGAGAACGAGCAATAACTCAGCTTCTGACGTCATTAAATATGCCATAGGTCTGACATGAAAAAAACAGGTTGCCTTAGTTGTTTTTATTATACGAACACTTAAGAACAACACTTCTTTGGAAGCATGCTTTTTGTTTCTGTGCATGAAATCACTGGAGAAGCTGTCATTTTCAGTATGTATGTGAGCTTCTATAAAATGCTAAAACCTCTATCCCTGATTCAATTTAAAAGAAATGTTTGTCTGCATTTCTTTCCCTTGTGTCAGAAGGTAAGAGGTAATAAGATAAGCTCTACCTTTGCTTTGAGTACAATTTAGAAAGCAGCAGCATAACATCATCCCTGCCCACACACACACACAAAGGGGCTGCCCTGCGTTGCCTGTTAGAGGACTTGTTCCCTGCAGTGTCTCACCCTCCAGCAACTCTTTCCCTTAACGTGGCTCGAGCTTGGCGCATAGACAGGTGGACAGACAGGTCTGGCGTAAAACAGGAAGGCCGATCAATTCCCCGCAGGGGCCTGCAGCACCTCACTGGTGTGACAGGCTGGGAAGAAGACACCCAGAGGAGAACCATTTCACCAAGGAAAACTGGGGAGAAAGTGTGTTTGTGGAGACACCTTCAGCTGCTCTCTAGGGGATTCAGCTGCTGGTTGGGATGTGATTTCACCCTTTTTTCCTGGCAGAAGTGAACACAATCTCTGCACTGCAGAAATCAGAAAAATCTAAGCTTTGCTGCATGCCGCCTCTCTGCTCAACACAGCAGTTGGAGTGTTAGAGTCAAATTTTTACGAGTGGGTTTACAACCGAGATTGCTGTCATACACCTGTGCTCGCACACGCAGGCATTCCCATACACATACCCTTGTCACCTTTTGCTAGTCACTCTAAATGCAAATGGAGGTGATCATTGGAGACCGGCTCGACTTGTGGAAAGATGGGGTTGTCATTTAAAGGGGAGTGCCGGTGACGCTCTGAAATTACCAATTACACAGCTCACCCATGCCAGTGTTGGCTTCAGAAGCAAAGAGAAAGAGGATGAGAAAGGAGGAAGATGAAAAGCAGAGGTTGAGGAAGAGAAAATGGAGGGAAGGATGAAAAGAGGAACACCCTTTATGAACAACACTAACAACTGTACCTGGAGTGTTGCTCATGCAGCTTCATAAGCTCCAAATTAGCACAAGATAAATACAATTAGAGCAAGTTTTAATATGATTTCCAGGATGGATTCTCTAAGGGGCAGCTGTGAAATCTTAATGGGCTATACAGGTAATATGTTTATGTATGAGAGCTCATAAATGTGCATCATTTTCATCACTTTCTCTTTCATCTCAATCACAGAGGTGGCATGGAAAAAAATCACACAGAAAAGCTGTTTTAAAACAAAGGCATTTATTGCGAAAAATGCACTTGACATGAAAAAACAATCAAATCAACCACGGGTCATCAGTACAAGACGATGTATAATGATCACATGGTAGAGAGCGCTGGGTGCGGCCAGCACAGAGCATGACTTCAATGGCACAAAAGGCCTATAAATATTCTGCACAATATAGAATAATATATATACTTTTTTCTCTGTTTCTCTCACTGCGCCGCTGTTTTGATCTTGACTCATTCCTCTTGTTTTTTTTTTTTTAAATAAAGTTTCTTTTTTATGTAAAGAGCTACATACAGATGCCTCCTCCCACCCTCTCTCACCACACACACAAACACCCAAGTATCCATAGGAACAAACATGGCCCACATCTAAGTCAAGATGGCGGGGTGACAGCTCAGGCTTCCTGGCAGGACAAAAACAGGTGGACAGTAATTTTGAAATAAGTCCAATTGAAACTTGAGCATCACACAAATCTGCAACGATGTGTTCATGTCCAGTGGGAAGCACCACTGCTGTTGAAAGCTTGATCACATTTTCACAACCAGGAAGCTGAGGCAAATGACAAGCGTACATCACGTAATCAAAACACATGAAGACATTTGCAAAAACCAGCGGTTCAAGTTATTTTGAGTAAAGTGACCACCGTGCAGTGGTTTTATTCCTGACGTTTTGACTCTTGTAAACGCTTTCTCCTCACAGCATCAACCCCAAGAACAAGAAAAGACCGGGCAAACAAGGACTTGTGCTTAAGTTTGACTCTGTAGAAATTAGAGTCCTCAGTTCAGCGGGCATTCAAACAGATAAAGAGGAACCCAGCCCAGGGCTTGTTCAAAGCTGTTCTGAGATCTGCTGATTTTTTGTCTTTATATCAAACAAAATAGAGCAGACTGAAGAACAACCAGCAGGCTTAATCACACGAATACAAACACAACAAAGTGGGAAAGAGGGCACTGGTCTGCCAAGAATGAGAAGCAGGGGAGTAAGAGCATATATTTGTGTGTCTATTGACATTTGTAGGCACTAGGGTTTGACTGACAGATTTTGAAGGCCAATGGAGATATGTTCAGATTGAAGTTTTCCAGAATAATATCAAAAATTTGGCATTTACTTTCCCTTTTGTTATTTTAAGGGAAAATAAACCGGCACTTTTAATGACTCAACCCAAACATCCCAATGAAACACATGTAAATATCATAGGCTAGTACGCTTGTATAAAATAACATTACATACACAAAACTGACCAGTTAAATAGTAAATGTGTTAAGAATCAAATCAATTTTCTTCATATCTACAGTAGTAACAAAAACTTCAGCTATAGTTTTTTATAAGCAGGAAAATAATCCTTGTCCAAATTCAATTTTTGGTTTTATGTGTGTTTACAAAGGTTTACAAAAGGTGAACTGCACTATATGGCCAAAAGTATTGGACCACACCTCTGAATTCAGGTGTTTCATTCAGTCCCATTCCCACAGGTGTTCAAATTTAAGCTTCTAGCCATGCAGCCTGCCTTTAGATTTGTGAAAGAATGAGGCATTCTAAAGAGATCACTGACCGCAAATGTGGCACTGTAATAGGAAATCTCCATTGCAACGGGTCAGTTTGTGAAACGTCTTCCCTACTAAATAATCCAAGATCAACAGTATGTGGTTTTATTGCAAGGCTGAAGTGTTTTGGAACCACAGCAGCTCAGCCACAAAGTGTGAGCTTCATGGTATGTGTTTCCATGGCTGGGCAGCTAGGTGCAAGCCTTAGATTACCAATACATGCATTGGATGGAGTAGTGTAAAGCATGCCATCACTGGAGTCTGGAGCAGTGGAAAGATGTTCTGTGGAGCGATGAATCAAAATTTTGGCAGTCTGGTAGACAAGCCTTGGTTTGAACATTACCTGCCTGACTGCATTGTGCCAACTGTAAAGTTTGGTGGAGGAGGGATAATGCTATGGGGTTGTTTTATGGGGTTAGCCTGGGCCCCTTAGGTCCAATGAAGGGAAATCTTAATGATTCAGCTTACTGAGACATTTTTGAAAATTCCCTGCTTCCGACTTTGTGGGAACAAGTTTGGGGAAGGTCCTTTTCTGTTCCAGCATGGCTGTGCTGTAGCCCACAAAGCAAGGTCCATAAAAGCATGGTTGGATGAGTTTGATCTGAAAAAGTTTGACTGGCCCACAAAGAGCCCTGACCTCCCACCCTTGGGATGAACTAGAACAGATTGCGAGCCAGGCCCTCTCATCCAACATTAGTGTCTAAGCTCAGAAATACTCTTCTTGGTGAATGGGCAAAAAAATCCCACAGACACCTTCCAGAAGCAAGCTTGTAGGTAGAGTGAAAGCTGCTGTAGCTGTAAAGGGGGGGACGAACTCCATGTTAATGCCTATGGATTTAGAATGGGATGCCATAAGAGCTGCTGTAGGTGTAATGTAAGTGGCCCAATACTTTTGCCTATAAAGAGCATCAGAGGCCAGAAGCTGATACAGTGACAGGTCACCTCTATTTCAAGTCCAGGGTTTAAATAATGTAATTATTACTGTTTTTTCTTGCTTGCTTTTTAATTTTAGAGGCCTACTCTGAAATCATCAAGTATTTCAAACAAGTGTTAGATCTAATCTGAAAGAGAAGAAAGGTTTAGAGTAAATTCTGCTTTGTAACCTGTTATATTGTCTGTTTTTCTTTTCTGCCAGTATCCACTGATCTCGTTGGAATCTTTCATATCTGGGTGGAGATTCTACAGTCTGATCATCTGAGGAAAATTCATCCAGAGTTTATAGAGTTTCTCCCCTGACTCTGGAAAAAAGAAAAAACTTTTTTATTAACTATTTACTAACTATTTTGTGCCATGTCATATTATTGTTGGCATTCTTTTAATTACCAAGAACTGTAGGTAAGTTCAGAAAAGTGCTCTATAAATGAAGATTATTTACTATTATCAGTCTATCTGTATTTATTTTCCTTCCCAGGTGACATGATTGTATTTAACCAAGGAGACTTAACAATGCTTAACCCTAGAACACTAACGCATTCCAGGGTTAGTGTCACCCGACGTTAGAGTCCTAGGGTTAAGCCTTAAAGGCTTTGTGTTCAGGATCAGGTTTGAGCCAATTAGAAATCTGTGAGCTTAGCCAATGAATGACCCTCACCTGTGTGGTTTACACTTGTGCTTTATTCTGGTCCAGTTGGGAAAAAAAAAAAAAATCAGTAGGTGAGGAAGTCCCTCACTGCCTGCATCTTTGTTCTTCACTGCCAACCTCACACAGCGAGTGAGTCAAGTGAGTGAGTATTGCTGTCCTTCTGTCTCCACCAACAGGGAAAAAGGTAGACGGTTGTGGCAGAATGTAAACTGTACAAGCCTGGATCTGAACTCCAGATATAAAAGACTCACAGAAGCAGACAGACTGCACTTTCACTAAAGTGGGACAAAATTATTTAACAAGATCCGAGGAAAAAAGTCAAAGGCTGGCAGTTGCATGATGAAAATTTGTGTCCTCTGACTCGGGTGTTTCCCCTCTAAGATGTACATTCCTTCATGAACATCGAATCTGCAATTTTGGTTTGGCAACATTGTTTCAGGAGAGATAAAAATTGTCAAGAAAAAGCTGAGGATGAGGAATTATTTTTAGGACTATTTCCACCTAGTTTATGACAACGGTTCGTATTAGAAACTATATGTTTGAGTTTTTACATTTCAAGCTAAAAGTCTGGATCATGATGAGGTCATTTTGCCTCACCCACCTAAAAATTGTGCTTGCTTAAAGAAAAATCATGTTTGGGCTTAAAACTAAAGTATGTGACAAGCAGCAGTGGAAATCCCCTTTGTCAAGTAAGTACTGTACATTTGTAAAATACTGTAAATGTAGATATTCTGGAAGGTTGTATCAAAGATTACCAAGTGCATTTCTTTTGTTTCTAAACTCATACAGAAGTTCAAAAACGGCATTATAAATACAAATGAATTCTTTAAAGGAGTTTTGGTGTGACTTTGTGTTCCCTTTTACATTCAGCAAGACAGTAAATTCAGTTTTATGCAACTTATAGGGTCTATGTAAATCAAATGCAATAAAAGTTAAATAAAATAAGTTGTTTACATTAATGTTAGATATTTAAATAGAAAAATGAATTACCTAATTTATACTTTACTTTTTGCAAAACTGGCTTTTAAATTAAAACTCCTGTGACATCATCACAGCATGGCAACACAAACATCTATTTCAACATTTAAAAATGTAGTAATGCTACATGCATTAACATATATTGGGCTGAAAAGAAAAGTACTCATCAAAGGCTAGACGCAGAGGTGTGCTTACAATGATCCTGGAGTGTAGGCTTATGTACTTCCCTCATCACCTGGCTGTAAATGATCACTTCTCAAACAACGAAAGCACCCGAATTCAAGTTCTGAGGTCTCAGAGGAAAAGCAGAGCTAATGCTTTTTGTGCTAGTGTTTGCTGGTGGATGATGCCAAGGAGGAGAATTGGGAGGCAGGGTTGTCTTTCTGTGCTCTTTCAGTCCGTGTGCCTTCAGTAGTCAGCAAAACGAGCCGGATGGAGCCCCTCTTACCAAAACTGGGCGGATGATAGGAAAAGCAGCCCTGCTTCCTGTGTGGCTGAGCTGGTTGAAGCAGTAACTAGCTTTCCTATACTGTGGTGTGTGTGTGTGTGCGTGCGTGCGTGTGTGTGTGTGCACGCGTGCATATCCTGTTAGTTGGACTGGTATGGATTTCTGAAGACTAATGCCAACAATTATATTTTATAACAAAATTAAAACATTTTAATTCCAAACCCTAGTGTTGCCTAACATATTAGTTGGGGAAAAAAAGACTAAATAATGAGACCAAATGTAAAATTTCAACGATCAACTGAAATCCAGACAATTTTTTTCAAGGTTAGCAGCTTCTTAAGGCAAGTTTTATTCAGGTCAGTGTTCATTTTTAATCCAGTAAAACAAAATTTAAATCTGGGAAACCAATATCAGCCCAACCTTGGAGTTTGTGTATATATGTGTTTAATGACTCAGTAACAGGAACAGTGTGTGCATTCATTTGTCCACTTTTTGTAGTTCAGAAGCTCTCGACAAAGCTGCCTGGAAACAGGCCAGTCTGTCCCGTCCTCTGCAGAGTGCCTTTATACCAGCCGTCCTCCCTCTTCTTATGGACGAATACCACGTCGCCCTCCCGCAGCTCGATCTCTGCCTCGCTCTGGGGTGGGTAGGGAACTACCACACGATACCTGCCTCACAGAAACACAGAATGGTAACGTCAAGATCACACGCTGGCACAAACAGCTGGTTCTGGTATCAGTGAAGGTTTTTCTCATGGTCATCAGTTTAGAGAACTTACACTGTTATTAGTACATTTGGATAAAAGGAAGCATCAACTTTAAGAGTCTGCTATCTACCAAAATGTTTAACGGTTGTTTAATGGTTAATGGTTCCGAGAGTTTTTGCTATGTTGTGGTCACACATTGAGTTGATATTTTACAAGCACAGTATTAAGCGTATAAATGCTGTAACTTAGATAACTAGTTAGTCAACTTTGTGGAATATTTCATTTTATTTTCATCTGCTGACATCTCCAGTGTGAAGTTTCTCATGCCAAGTTAACACTAGAACTGCCAAGGGGGTCATTTTGACCCCATCATTTTAAAATAATGTAAATGGTAAAATAAAACAGCTCATATTTCCTGACTTTTCCTAATACAGATTCATCATATAGTTTATTATGGGGTGTTTGGGATTTTCTTCTTCTTCTTTCGGCTGCTCCCGTTAGGGGTCGCCACAGCGGATCATCTGCCTCCATCTCACCCTAACCCTTACATCCTCTTCCCTCACACCAACCCTCTGCCTGTCCTCCTTCACTACATCCATGAATCTTTGTGGTCTTCCTCTTCTCCTCATGCCTGACAGCTCCATCCTCAACATTCTTTGTCTAATATATCCACCATCTCTCCTCTGAACATGTCCAAACCATCTCAGCCTTGCCTCTCTGACTTTGTCTCCAAACTTCTCAACCTGAGGTGACCCTCTGATGTACTCATTTCTAATCCTGTCCATCCTGGTCGCTCCCAGGGAAAATCTCAACATCTTCAATTCTGCCACCTCCAGCTCTGCTTCCTGTCTTTTTGTCAGTGCCACCATCTCCAAACCATATATCATAGCAGGTCTCACTACTGTCTTGTAAACCTTCCCTTTCACTCTTGCTGCTATCCTTCTGTCACAAAGCACCCCTGACACTCGTCTCCGCCCACTCCACCCTGCCTGCACTCTCTTCTTCACTTCTCTTGTGCTCTGTCCGTTGCGTTGGATGG
>VUQH01043250.1:13183-28087 GCA_015106775.1 Etroplus canarensis | reverse complement strand
GCAGAGGGTTGGTGTGAAGGAAGAAATCAAGGGATAGGGTGAGATGGAGGCAGATGAGCCACTGTGGCGACCCCTAATGGGAGCAGCCAAAAGAAGAAGTGATCAAACTCACCATCTAGTCTGACTGCCTGGCATCCTTTTCATACAGAGTGATCATCACTTCAGTACATCTCAAGTTGTTAGCAACTTAGCAACTATGGTGTTACATTTAGCGACTTCTTCTACCCCATCACGTAGTTTGTGTTTCATTTTATAAAAAGAACCACTGAAATAAAATTGCACTCAGGTTTTGCAAACCATTTTTTATGTTTTGCTCAGTGAGTAAGAGAGGAGCCAGTTGTGTGATTTAAAAAAACATTTAGTTGCTTCTTTCTTTCTTAGCCATTATTTTACTTGCAAGTATAGCCAAAATAACTGCATGGTCTTCATGTTTCATCTGTGTACGTTGATTCTGTCAGATAACATAAAAAAGATTCAGATCTTCCCTGACAATTGTTCCTGAAGTTTTGTAGTGCAAAAACTGGTATTCTGGCAGCCCTAAGCACAAAAAATGATTGGGGAAAGATGTCCCCCAGAGGCCTGACATACTATATTATCACTTTAAAACTGTACTCAGCAGGCATTTGGATCCACCTGGTAAATCCAATAGCAAAACTCAGCTTGGTTGTGTCTGGGTCTTTAACGTCGTAGGTGTTTCTTCACTAATTAATCAACAACTTCACCAAAGTTTCTTGCTGCTACTGGAATTTAGGGTCATGAGAACAGAAGTGAGTACAAACTGGCATTTAATCCTACGGTAAAAGAAATAATCACACATTTATTTTGCCACTTTTTTCCCCACATAAACAGAAAACTAATCAAATGTACCACTTGCAGCAGCAACAACCAAATGAACTGACAATTTTTAAGCCTCATTTCATTTTTAGACTCTTCATAACTCTGTGAGCCCACCTGGACAGAAATGTCAAATTGGAGCAGCACAGTTTTACAACCCGAATTCCAAAAAGGTTGGGACACTGTGTAAAATATAAATAAAAACACAATGCAGTGATATGCAAATCTCATCACATCTCAAGCAATTTGCCCTCCAGGATTAATAAAGTATTCAGATTCTGATTAACCAATATTTTATTTACAAAAAACAAAAATTACCGAAAGTGAGAAATTTTTCTATTTAATGAAAAATACTAGCTCATTTTGAATTTAAAGGCAGGTGCAAGTCTCAAAGCAGTTGGGGCAAAAAAAAGGCAAGAAAAAGATGAAAAAGTAAGTGGTACTAAAAGGAAACAGCTGGCAGAAAATGTTGCCACTAATTAAGTTAACTGGCAACAGGCCAGTAGTGTGACTGTGTCCCAACCTTTCTGGAATTGGGGTTGTACATACCTTCTCTGCCTCTTACCTTTGGTCCTTCAAACAGAAATGCATCCCAGATCTTGAAGAGGATGTCGCTCACCACACTGTCCACAAACACCACTAGGAACCAGTTAAATGTAATCAGGGAGAAATCTACTTTGTGCTGCTCAAAGTGGGCATGAAGCCGCGGTAGCTTCTCACTCATCAGATCCTTAAACACACGCTGGTCAACCTGCACATACCAAACCAAGATATATTTATGTTATCATGAATTACTGAGGGTTTTATTTTCATGGCGGGTCAAATTCAGAAGAGAGAAAGGAAAAACAGTGCTGATGTTGTCATTCCTGATTTGTAAGTCATCAACAGCAGCCTTAGTCACACGAAAATGACATCACTGACAGCAGAAAAACTATTGTGTCCAACTTATCCTAACTCTTCCATGTTACAGTAAAATTCAACCTTTTTTTATTTTTACCTGTGAGCCAAGTAGAGTCTTAGTGTAATAGTCTCTTGGCATGAAGACCTCCACAATGGCTATAAGGGTCCAAAAGGCATCCTCTTGATCTAAATAGAGCAAGGCAATTGCTGCTAGCCTAATGAAATAACATGCAAAAAAAAAAAAAAAACACTTAATGGTTACATATCACAAAAGCAGAGAATAGGAGAAACTAGCTCCTCTCTAGTACCTGTTTAGTCCCTGACAGTAGCCGATATCTGGATTCCTCCAGGAGAAAGCCAGCAGGACATTCCTGAGTTTTTGGATGCCACCTGCACTTGGAGAGGCATAGTGCTTGTTGTTGGGTAAAGTACGCAGCAAGTCCAGCTCAATCTGCTTCGAGGCCGGGTTGGGCTTCTCCTTTGCCACATTTAGTAAGGTCTCATAATAGTCTGGTGGCAACTGGTCACGAAACTTCTTGACATGGAGAGAAACACACCAGCGCCACATCTGAGAGCGGTGCTCATGTGGCACACCGCAGCGAATCAGGGCCTTGAGTTCAGGGGAGCGGACCAGATCTCTATTCATGGTGCTAGCCAAATAGTTCTCCCACTTGACCCCGATGGATACCTCCTGATCCGTCATGGACAAAGACTTCAGCTCCAAGGCTCTTACCTTTGCAACCAGCTTTTCCTCCTCTTCCTCCTCCTCAGGGACGGTCTTGAAGCCAAATACATCATACTCGCTAACATTACACCAAGACACAAAGAAAATCCATCAGTGATGCCTAGTTAATTCCAAATGTTGCTAAAAGCTACATTTTCTCATCCTGGCTTCTTTATCTTTACACACTAAGGGGTTTCCTGATTGTGTAACAGTGTATTTTGATGAAACGCAAAGGACGTGCCTGAGCTTGTGAAGAAGTCAATGGCAGAAATACCAATTAGCAGAGCTGGTTTTTCCAGACAAAAAAATGTGTGCAGTGGTTATCAAAGTAGAACAGGTCTTTTCCCTATCATACTTGGGTCTTTTAAGGGGACTAAAACCACTGTATCCTCTCATGAAGTGATCTTCCCCTTGATTTGCCATAGAATTCTGGTACAAAATGCTACATCTACGAAGGAACTGAGACTTTTGCCACTCAGGGGCCAACAGTTTAGCTGAGAACGACATGCAGCTGTGATAACAACACACTACATTAGGCATTTGTTTTTAACACCTTGTCCACATGTTGGAAAGCAGAAGAACAGCTATATGCGCTATTGCAACTTCTCAGTATTTAAAAGGAAGGCAGTTAAAGAAAATCTAAACCTTATCTTATACAATCTGATTTTCCAATTCTGTTCTTGCCTAAAAGCAGATCTAGCGGACATCTTAAAATAATTTTCTATCTGAAAAAAACAACCCAAAAGCAGCCACACGGGGCTTTTTGCGCATACCTGACAGTATTTGGTTTGAAGATTGGGTGTTCTTGCTGGTCTGAGCTTTCGGCCTGCAGTGCATCCTCTAATAATCTGGAGATGACCTCACGGGCAGGGCTCTGCTCTGAAGATGAACATACTGGGTTCTTCACTTCTTGAAGCAAAACCAAGTACTTACTCTCCACCTGACACATCTTGGCCTCCAGGGCTGTACACTGCAGTAAAGATAAAAAGAGAGGGCAAAACAAAGTTTCAGCTTTTCCTGTTTGGCTATTTTTTTTTTTTGGTTTTGGGGAGCACCAGCTAAGGTTTAACCTGGACTTCCCCAAAAGCTATTCAGACTTCCTGTTTCTGTTAACAGAATAATCAACTATACAAACACAAGGTAGTACCTTTGCTTCTAAAGCCTTTTCTCTACTCTCTGCATTTCTGCGCAATACTGTCAGCTCCAGGATCTCTTTGTTCAGGAACTTGTTCTGGGTTTTGTAGCCTTGAAGACCATCCTGAAAGTGAAATAGAGAGGATGTTAACCTGATCAGGTAGAATTTAAAAAGCCATTAAAATACAAGTTCTTATGTTGATAAGAGTTTAAGAAATGAATTCTATAACATTTAAAGTTTTCCACTAATTCTACTATAACATGCAGTTTCCAAGGTGGTTTGAGTCATTCTGTTCAAGAGATTTGTCATCACTCTCACTTATAAATCTTGTTTAGGTTTGTCCATCTCTAATACCTTGAGGATGGTCAGCTCCTGCTGCTCTTTGTAGGGTGGTGGTGAACCAGCATCATTTGGATTTCCACTCTGCTCAGAGCTCTGCTCAGACAGCTTCATGATGACTTCATCCTTAGCTTGGATGGTCTCCATCAGCATTCCCAGCTGATCATTTATCTCCCCCACTTTAATTTTCAGACCCTTCAGCTCTTTTTGCAAACTCTCCTTCTCCAAGGCAAGACGCTCCATGTGGCCACACATGGACTGAATCTGTTCATCTCGTTCCTTAAGCAGGGCCTCCAGCTGGGCGATTCCTTCCTGGGTCACATCTGAGGCTGCTGATGAATCTGGAGCCAGGGCTGGACGGCACACAGTCGGCCTTTCACACTGGGAGGTTCTTAAAGTCTGCTGCAGTAGTCTCACCAGTTCCTGGATGACAACACATGATCACTGTAGGATCAGCACCATGGCTTTAAAGGCTCACAGAAAACATGGACTTCTTACACAACATATTTTTTCAGCATCATGTGCCTGGTACTGCTTTAATATGTTAACATACTTACTTAGTGACAACTCTAAATCTATGTTTTCATCACCATGACTTCCTTATATTCATGTGGTACTTTCAGCAACATTTCCACTTCATCGCTGGTCCAGGAAATGAACTCTCTAATCTTAATTTTTACATAGCCGTTCTTCCTGTTTACACCGATGCCCAGTGTACACGATTTGTCTATTCGATGAGTGTTTACAGGCCTGATAGAATATTTCTTAAATTGCCAAAAAATATCATCTGGATGGAGATCATATTGAATTCAAATTGGGGAATACTTGAATGAGGATTTGGCCTCACGTATTTAGAGTCTTCAGGGTGATTTCTGTTAAAGTTTGACCAAGAAGTCAAGCACATGTGAAAAAGCTCTCATGTACACTGTTGTGACCAATTAGCAAGTCTAAATCTCAAAAAAAGAGAACAGAAAATATTGGGAAGGCGCACCACAGCTGTGACTGCTGGCGTCCGTTTCCTTGTCTCTCACTAAAGCAACACTAATAATTTGCTTTTTTCCTGTAATAATGACAGCATCAGTTTTATACCAAGGCACTCTATCAGACACCACAACCTCATGCTTGTACTGTATAAACTGAAATTATAGTAAATGCAGTCCAGTCAGTTTAGCATTAGGGATAGTGAACAAGTTAGCAAGTCAATGTTGGGGCTTAAAAGGCTATTTCTCAAATGCTTTCAGCAAACAAACTTTCCCAAAAAAATGTTTCCATGTGATCCAATCAATAGATGTGTTATATTGTTAGAAATACCAAAGAGATCTATGTGTACCTTCTGTGTGGCAAGCTCTTCTTTGAGTTTGACCTCTTCCTGCTGCAGCCGACTCAATTCTTCCTGCTGGCTTTGGAGGCGGAGCTGCATCTCCAAAGATTTGGTGCCATTACATTCTACCGGCAAGTTTTCAGTACTGCGAGTCTCAGTGCTGCGCCCAAACCTCCCAGAGCCCATTAAAGGTCTTTTAGGCCGTGAAGGGTTGCGCACAAAATCAAAGGTAAATGCTGATCCAAAGGAATCTGAGAAATAACAGAAATTTGTAAATTGTTATCTGTGACACTCAGAAGAAATGTAAGCTGAAGATGAATGTTAAACCCTGGCTGGAGGGTGGGTGAGTGAGGCTGCAGAGTGGACGTACGTCTGTGTGTGTCTGGAGGATGTTTCTGTTCAGTGAAGTCCTTGGGCGGAGCGTCCACTAACTCCCACTCTTCTGAGGGGCTGTTGCCGGTATAAAATACGCTACGTCTGCTCTCACCGCCTCGGCCCGAGCGCAGATAGGACATTGAGTTCCTGACGGAAAACAGGAGATCTTTTTTTATTTTACAGGTCTCTCACACATTTCACCACAACTCATGGGCAAAAGGTCTAGATCTCCTGAGACTTAGAAGTACACAATATGAATAACAGACCTAGGACCATAGGGAAACCTGTTGCTCTGCAATTTTGTAATTGCTAACACTACCGGTGAAGTCAAAAAAGCCCAGGATCAGATAAACACATTTAAAAATACCTGACTCTAATTATGAAAACGTTTTTGAAAGAAATTAACAGGACCTAAAGTAACTGAAAGGTGTGAAAAACTTCAGTGTTAGGTTGTTGCAAACATTAAAACACTTATTTTAGCTGTGCGCAACAGAAAGAAGTTCATTTCCACCTCACACCTTGTCTGTCTCTATATATAGACACGTATGTTTTAGATGTGTTACAAACACATTTTCAGAAAATCACCTCACTTCCATCTGACAAAGTAGATACAGCTCATGCTTCACTGGTATAACTATGACAAAAACATCATAGTATTGCTGTGAATATTCATGCATTTTAGCTGCTGCCATTCTGATCATGGAGTCTAGCTTTGGAAAGTGCAATCCCCACAGATTTAGACACATATCACGTAGCTTCAATTACCTTCTATGCCTATTCCTTTATCAGTAAAATTATTCTGCAATTCTTTAGAGAAAAAACTACAATTTGTTACTGTGTGTAGAAGACAGCACGCTATGGAGACTTGACTGTTAAGAGTAGTGCAGCTCTAGAACTCTAAAATTCCTGTGCACCTTAATAAGGGAACTCCATAAATACAAAGCAAACTCCAGTCCACATGTTGCATTTTTAGGATTTCAACATGAAGCATGTTTTGAATAGATGTGTTGTATGCCTCAAAAGGGGAACTGCTGATGGCTGCATACTAGAAAAACAAGTGAACCGTGGATGTAACCATTTCCTCTAGTGCAATCGGTGTCTGGATGAACTAAGAAGTATTTTCCTTACTCAACACAGGTCTATTGGGGAACATAGCAGACAAACTAGTTGTGCCTGTTTGACAGAGACTGAAAACAAAGACTTTACAATAAAGTACATTTCCAGTTTAAACTTACTATGGGTACAGATTATTTTGTGGGAAAGTTTTCACTAAACTAACCTGAGTTCTGTACCAAAGTTTTTCAGGGAGAAATTCAGAGGGTTCGTGGAGGGCCCTCTGGTTGGCTGGATCCCCACCATTCCACCACTGTCTGTTTCTGCCTCCATGGAAAAATCACTGCGGACTTTCTCCATGCTTTCACTTAGATTCTCAAAGATGAAAGTATCTGTAATACAACACAAAATTCATTAGAATATAATTAACTATCGTATATTAAAAATGAAATCATAATGATACAGAAGACTGACCAAGGATGTCATGTACAGCAGGGTGAATCTGTGTAGGGTAATGACCAGCTTTCTAATGATTAGTCATTTAGTGAGTTATTTCTGAGCCCACTGTCTTGAATACATTTTTCTTCTTAATATAACATTAGTTGTTAAAGAGAAGCATTTTATATCAAACCAAGGCCATAAGATTTATATGAAAGACGGACAAAAGTATTGGGCCGCCTACACCTACAATTAAACCTACAGGAGCTTTAATGAAATCCCGTTCTTAATCTATAGGCATTAATATGGAGTTAGTCCTCATTTTGCAGCTATAACAACTCCAGCCTTCTGGTAAGGCCTTCTACAAGATTTTGAGTGCGTCTGTGGGAATTTCTGCCCATTCACCTAGAACAGCATTTATGAGGTCAGACACTGATGCTGGATGAGGGGATCTGGCTCACAATCTCCATTCTAGTTTATCCCAAAGGTCCTTGCTGGGGTTTAGATCAGGGCTCTGTGCAGGCCAGTCAAATTCTTCCTTGCCAAACTCATCCGATCATGCCTTTATTGATCTTGCTCTATACTCTGGGGCATAGTCACGCTGGGATAAAAAAGGGCCTTACCCAAACTGTTTCCAGAAAGTTGGGAGCCAAGAATGGTCTAAAATGTCTTGAAAAGCTGAATCATTAAGATTTCCCTTCACTGGAATGAAGGGGCTCAAGCCAACTCCAGAAAAACAACCTCCTAGCACTATCCCTCCTCCAGGCAGACAACCTTCTCCTGGCATTCACCAAACCCAGACTCATCCACCAGACTGCCAGATAGAAAAGTGTGATTCGTCACTCTACAGGTCACATTTCCACTGCTGCAGAGTCCAGTGAGAACATGTACTACACCACTCCATCCAATGGTTGGCATTGTGCTTGGTGATGTAAGGCTTGCATGCAGATGCTCAGCCACTGAAACCCATAACTTCAAGTTCCTGGTGCACAGATTTTGTGCTAATTTTAATGCCAGATGAAGTCTGAAACACTGCAGTCATTGAGTCAGCAGAGCGATGGCAACTTTACACACCATGTGCCTCAGAACTCGGTAACTTTACGTGGTCTGCCACTTTGTGGCTGTGTTACTGTGGTTCCTAAACACTTCCACTTTGTAAAATTATCACTTACAGCTAATGATGGAATATCCAGGAGGGAAGAAATTTCACCAACTTACTTGTTGCAATGGTGGTATCCTAGTACGGTACCATGTTGGAATTCTGTGAGCTTTTCAGAATGACTCAATCTTTCACAAATGTTTGTACAGGCACACAGTGTGGACAGGCGCTTGATTTTACACACCTGTGGCTATGGAACTAAATGAAACACCTGAATTCAGAGATTAAGAGGCTTGAGGTTGGTTTACTTTCTTCCAACTGGTGTAGCATTCAGGTCAAAATAGTGATGCAATCACAGAAATGGCTTGAATCTGCATTCTTTCTAAGCAGTGGGTGACCCCTGAGTCAGAGTTTCTTACAAAAATAATGTCTGGTTGCATTTATTGGAAAACAACCCTTCAGCTCCCTTCATCTATGACTTCAATAAACATTTTCCTGATAAGTTTCTGACCTCAGTCATTAGTTTCAACCCCCACTGAATACAGCTTGATGATCTTTTTCGTAAATTATGGTTCCAATTATAGTAAAAACGGATAATTAGGTAGGGGATGGGTGGGCCTGCCCTTTTTTAAAAAGTTGCTGTGGTTTGAGTGTATAGTGTCCCTAGGTTTCTCAGTCAGACCCATCCATGTCACATCCAGTTTTAAAACACCATAAAAGTGAGAATCAAAATGTATCTCAAGGGTTCCACGAAAGACTTCCCTAACCAATGGGTGACATCACAGTAGCTGCGTCAATCTTTCATACACAGTCTACGGCTAATGCTAAGGGACCAGTGGGCAACAACACACAGTTGTGCCACAGCAACTCCAAGAAGATAACGTCTGGACTCATGCGGCTCTGATAAAACTTTTAAGAAAAAACCAAATCCCTGTATCATCTCTGATCCTGAGCCAACTTCAATTATTACAGCAAATCTGTCAATGGCAGAATAATGGCTGGACATGCTGCGACAAGGTTTCCTTTTAAGGCTTCAAAGTCTGTAGATCTTATCAAAGATTCTTGTACCTTGGGTACAATGAGAAGAAATGTTAAGACATGTTAATCTTTGACTCAAAACAACATAAAATGCAGCTTGAAGGAAATTCAAGATAATGAGACATTACTGAAAGCCTGGCTGATTTCACAGCTCTAGCTCTCAGTAAAGCACTCTGAAAAAAGTCAAGGTGCTCTGAAAGTAAAAAGAAAAACAAAAACGATATGAGAACAAAATGGAAAAAGAGCGTTCAAATGGAATTTCAGATGGACAGAGCAGTTAGTCTGTGAGGTTTGTCTAATATGACCTACCCACTGCTGATGAAATCAAGTAAACACAATATTTTAGATTAAACACAAACACAATAGTACTGATAAGCAGTGATAACAGAAGTGTTTGTGCCTTTTGAAGACAGACGCACCTAAGAACATTCTGGAAAAGAAAAACAGGGGTGTATGAAGACAAAAAGGAAGCAGGATTCACAGATCATTATACTCAGAAAATAAAAAAACTAAAAAAAAAGAACAGAAGACTTACTGTCTTAAAATGTTGGCAGGCTTAAAGACAAGGAAAATTTTAAAAATCTACGTTCTTCATTAGCTCCAAATATGGATATATCACAAATTTTATTTTGCACTTCTGTTTGATAATCACCATAATATCAATGATGAGGAAGCTCATTTGGCTCATGATCCATCACAAATTCACAGATTACTGCAATGCGTGAAGCACAGAAAGGAAGTGACAAGTCTTCTTGTCACTGGTTGGCTGTATTGCACAAACAAATGAAATGAAAATCCAAGTCAAGGAGGCTCATGAACAGATATGTCTAGTTATAATAGCCCTAGTTCCTGACCAGCCCTAACCTAGTGTGATAACATTATTATAAATAAATCCATTGACAGAATTTATGCATAGATGGCAGAGGGGCACATGCAAACACACATTTTATGAACATTACTGTTATGTTGTGGTTTACACATTTGCATTACAAGCAAAAGGTCCCTGGTTCATTTCCAGGTGGGGACACAAGCCTCTCTTACTATGGAGGGTTGTGTCAGGAAGGGCATCTGGTGTAAAACCTCTTGAAAAATTCCGTTATGGGGAAAAATACAAGGGAGCAGCTGAAGGTGCATTTACAATGCAGGCCTTACATACTCCGAGGAGCAATGATTTGTGTTAAAATGGAAACATGCCCATAAAACGACAAATGTGACCGTGACCATAATTTGGGGGAAGAGCCATTAGGTAATCACTGAGGGGAAGTTTCACTAAAAATCTGGCCAATACACTAAGAGGAGTGGCAATTCTTATTGACAGACAAATGTCTTATCCAGACACAAGCTCATGGATCCTTTGGTCGTATGATGTGAAGGTGATTCATATTTTACACAGAGCACAACTCATATTTGTTTATCACAGTGACATATATTGTATGTGTTGTACACATGCACAACTTTAAAAATGTATTCATTTTATTTATTAATTTATAAACGTATTCTTTTTTTGTTCTATGTTGTCCTTGGATTTTTTTACCTTAACTAGATTACCAAAGCATTTTGGTTGAGCCTCTAGCAAAACCCTGACTGACAGTCTTTTCTGTTGTGATCCTGGCATCAATCAACTAGCAGATGCAAAGATGATAAATGTATTAAAATCTTATTGCTTAACTTAAGTTCAAGGCAATAATTGGAGGAGAATGCACTAAATTAGTGAATTCATTCATTAATTCATTCCTAAAGAAACTTGGTAAAAAAATAACTCGGATACAGTTGTTTATTTTAAGCTGATGACTGGGTATGAAGTGATGAGCAATTGACTGATGCCCACTTTGTGTGTATTTTTGTGTGTATGAACCTGCCTACCATTATCTTTGCCTACAAGGCCAGTGGGAGGGTGAGCCAGGGTCGGAGAGCTCCAGCTGTCTCTCTGACCGGTGCCTCGCATGTTACTGTACTCCCAGCGTTTCTGCTGCAACTGCTGGAGCCAGAAATGCATCACCTGCTTGCTGGGGGCCTAGAAAAACACAAATGCGCGCATAAACACACACACACACACACACACACACACACGAGCATTCATCTCAATGCATGAAAATAAGAACTTTATCTTTCAACAGTTTAAACAATTCACAATGCTGTTTAACATGAAAGCTTATATTAAACTCAAGGTTAGAGATATATCAGTAGATGAAAAAAAAAAATGATACAGTATTGTATCGTGATATTGTATGGTAATATTGCATTGATAGACATACCCAATATCAATATCCTGTTATAAAACCTGCAAACATTAATGAAATATTTTATTGCTTTAATAATAAAATCATTTTTTCAATCCACCTATGCAATCTACGTACACTACCAGTCAAAAGTGTCCAAACTTTTGACTGGTAGTGTACATTTTCAACTTATTTGCTGAAGGGGTGGCAGAACATTTGCTGTACAAGCTGCACTGTTCAAAACACATGTAATAGAACAGTATACCACATTTTTGCATTCAATGAAGCTGAACGAGACTGTAATACAAACATTTATTTTATTTTTTTTATTACAGCGTTGGTCAGTCTGTCTGCTTAACAATCTCATTTTGTAGGAATAAAAGTGACTTCAGTGAGAGCAACAGACTAAGAATTTTATCTTCTTATATAAAACAGATATTGACATAGTTTACCTTGGAGGACATCATTTGCAGTTGAATAAAAGGTGTATTTTACTGCAATAAAATCGCAATGATATCGTATCGCAAGTTCAGTATTGTGATAATACTGTATCGTGCGGTCTCTGTTGATTCCCACCTTTGATCAGTGTAGTGACAACCTGCGTAGGAAAATGATAAAAGTTGCACTAACACTCCTTCAAATGGTCGCTGTTGAGCTCTGTCATGTGAATGAGCACAGACACTGGTTTCAGTCTCAGTTCCAGTACCTTTGGCTGTACTTTTTGTTGTTGCATTAACCATTCGCACTCAGATACAGACTTCAGGAGGACTTCAGTCTGCCTGTGTGAAACCACAAACACCTGTTTTGGTGCTGAATCCGGCACAGTCATATGACAGCAAAGACCAAGACACCGTCACATGAGATGCTATGAGGGCGGATGAGCGCATGTGTCAATCTAAAGCCATGTCTAAACAGAGAACTGACCGTGACTTATGTAAAATGCGCAGAAACCTGATTTCGTCTCTCACGCCTGTGGGAACCTTAGCCTGGGGTTCCACAAGCCAACCTGAGTCTAAATCCACGAGAGTTAGAAAGGGCGTGTCTGCCTGCGCAAAACGAGAAAGGAAGCGACAAATGACAGAAAATCAGGGTCTGCGCTGCAAACGCTGGAAAGTTTGTACCTTTAAAAGGAACTCTTTCCCGGCGGTGCGGATCTCGAACTGACCCTCTTCCCCCTCCACGTCGTAGCTAAAGCACGCGTCGCATATCTCGATGTGTCCGAGCGGCAAGGCATCTTGGGGAGTCTTGAAGTAATACAAATAACATTTTCTGGGATCATACACGAACCACCTCGGCTTGTACCCCCTCAGAGGCCCCTTGCCGGACAGCTTGGTTAAGTAGCCGCACAGCTTGGAGGCCTGCTCCTTCGTCCCCTCGATTTCGGCCACATCCACAGACCTGGAGGGCAAGAAACGGGAAGCCGTGCAGGACGTCGCGTCGCTGCCATCCTCCTCTTCATGCATCTTTCCTCGAACTTTCTTCTTCGCGCAGCGCAGCGGATGCCCACTGCTGCTCCCATCCGCATGACCGCCTTGCCTTTCGGACAAGGGAGCATGGGAAATGTAGTTTACTCCAAAGGTGACGTGGGTGGGTGGTTGGACCGGGGTTGGTGCGCCGCTAGGTGGTGGTGTGTGACAAGACGAGCGGCATGAAATACCCCAACTGGAGGGACGATGGAGCGGCAACAACAAATGGTAAAAACAAACAAACGTCCCTTTTGTAACTAAGCACACTGAAAGGAGATGAAGAAGATATAAAAACAAAAATAACAAATGCAATCAGCTCCTGGAAGAAATGATCTGCGGTGCCTTTTGTGTAACCCACACCATGTACCCTGGGCTGCTCCCTTTTATTCTCCCCAATTTGGCAGGGGTTTTACGCCGGATGCCCTTCCTGACGCAAACCCTCCATGGTGAGAGGGACTTCAGGCAAAGAGTCATCAATAAAATCTGTTGTGTTTGACACAACTGATCCTGTCATTGTACTGTAAATTACAATTTGCCCCCTAGGATTAATAAAGTATTCTGATTCTGATTAATTATTATCATAGCTTAACATGCCATGCTTACTTAAATAGCTAATGTGATGATAATTCACCTGCTTTGCACAGTCTGTAGTGTAGCTCAGCGTTTTGCATTTTATTTAATTAGCAGAAGTTTTGAATGCTTATATTTGAATAGTAACTGAATGATAACTAAAAGCTGTACATGTAAAACCAAAACACTTGTTAATCGTAGTTTGATTTAAAATAAAACTATATTGGGATATGTCAGCACAACATAAACAAGATAACAATACAGGACTCGCCTCAGGTAAAACTACTTCTGAGAAGCAAATGTCCCTTAATCAAAAAAGTAATATAAATGTGACACTTCCATGGTGCCATTAGAGCGTGTCCAGAGTGGAGCATGGGGGGGGACCATCCCTCCCTTGAAACATAAATATAAATCCCCCATCACAACCATTAATGTGATTACACTGAAGTACTGTTAATCCTACACCAATGGATGAGAGCATGGATTGGACAAGTAGGAATGTAATTTAGTACATTTATGCAAGTACTTTACTGAAGTAAAAGTTTAATGTGTTTGTACTGCATTTAAGTAATTCTGTATAATTCAACGTTTTTTGCTTATATGCTATTTTTGATACATATTTTGTACTTCATGCTATTTATTTCAGGTTCTTGCTATTTTGCATATAAATTGCATTGCTACAGATCAAACTATCTAGCAACAGGAATTTATAGGAGTTACCCCCAAAACAAATTTCTCTCTCTCTCTCTCTCTCTCTCTCTCTCTCTCTCTCTCTCTATCTATCTATCTATCTATCTATCTATCTATCTATCTATATATATATATATATATATATATGTTTACAATTATCCATAACCTTGTTCTTGGTTCCCCTTGTGCCACCCCATTTCAAAAATATAGGAAATGTCCCTGCTTCCCTGTATTGCCTATAGTTAATAATTGAGCAGGTGACAAATTAAGGACAGCTGACCAGAATATCTCCCTCTAAATTTAAGTAGATATTTGCTTCAGGTGTTCAGAATTATTTGATGTTAAAATGCACTGACTTTTTGAGTTTCAAGAGTTCTTCAAGAGTTGGTAATTTCGGAGAAAAAAGATCACTGATGAGCTTCATTTACCATTTCCGTGTTTGTTGTGTGCTGGACATGTTTTAGTTTTGACCTGCAAAATAAGTAGTAACTGTAAAGCCACATGTATGAAGTGCGTCTGGGTGTTGGGTTTGCCTTAAGGTGCAAATAACCACAACATACCTACTCTGATTCTTCCAGAGGATCTCTCACATGTTTTTCTCTCCAGTAATGGAAAAATTCTGAAAAAAATAATGGTGCTTGCACTTTGAATTAGTATAAAAATAAATACCCCCCCCCCCCCCCAACAAACAAACAAACAAAAT
>VUQH01043250.1:0-13163 GCA_015106775.1 Etroplus canarensis | reverse complement strand
CACTTTTAAATAATAAAAAAAAAAAAACCCCCCCCCCCCCCAAAAAGACTGCCAATTGAAATTGCTTATGTTATTAGTTACATTCCTGTCTTTCTGGTTTTCGTAAAACATATCAAATAGTTATGACGAAATGTAGTCCACGGCTGTTTTATGTCCACTGTAATATCATGTATGTTAACATACACTAAGCTGGATGTTGTTAATAAAACATTTAAGTCTGGGCTAAGAGCTGCCAGAAGTTGCACATGTGCAAGATGTCAGGGTGACTAATGTTTGCAGACTTTCTGACATGATATAATTTTGCCCCAGTACTGTGAGTAAACAGTAGATGACTTTTCTTGTGCTGGGAAACACGCCTTGTTGTTTTCCCCATCTTGTCTCGAAGACAAAACTGGAGCTTCCAAAAAACCACATACAGTAAAAACCCAAACCAGCTGTAATACCAAGTTACAGCTTACAATCATTTTAGTAAAATAATTTTTGACTTACTCATATTATTAGGTTGTGTACAGGCACATGCTGGGGCGTAAGGGGGCTGGTGCAACTGCCGCTTTTACCCTTTAAGCCCCAAAGTGCCCTTTTGTCAAGCTATTTTTATAGAGCAGGCCTTCCCATGGCCCTTCCAAAGAACATTTATTATTAATAATTATCAAAAAATCATAATAAATGAATAAATAATAATACATATTGTGTTCCTCACTATAGATTTTTTTACTTTGAGCACCTGCCCTTTTAGAGGTCTCTGCACAGTCTTGGTTGTATGTGACATTAGGACTTGTTTTGCCCTGAGGTTTAAAGGAAAGTGTAAGCAAATGTGTTGTGATTCTGTTGCAATGACATTTTACAGTTGTCAACAGACTTGTGACCTTTTATAAGTCCCACATCCCCCTCTTAGATTTCTTGCCCAAAGGCTAAAAAAATATCAGCTGAAACAGCCTTCTGTCTGGTAACTTTTTATTTCTGTTTTACCTTTCATCTGCTGTAGATAAACTAATTTCTGCCTATCCGTTTATGTACATAGTATAATTATTTGCACATAATGTAACAGAGGATCAGTGATAACATTTAACCCCAAACCTTAAAACTCCCACAGAGGAGCATATAATGACTCATAAAGATTACCAATAGCCCTGTTAAGAATATGTTGAAAGTCTAAGTCACATTACTGTACAATGGCACTTATTCATACATGGAAAATAACAGTACACTCACTGGCTAGTTTGTCACCCTACACATATTTTTTTATTATATGAACACTGAAATAACATAAACTCAGTAAGGATTCTGATTCACGGAACACATAGTTGTATATAAACAGGCAATATGTGGCCTGAGAGCAAAGTTTAAAATCCAGTCCTGAAATCCCTCTCACTGTGACAAAGTCTCTTTCTGGTTACTGTGTCTCCCCCACAGGAAGTTCCTACTGTTCCCCACAGAACTAAAACTGATGGAAGTGATGTATGATGACTGTCCCACCCATGGAGGAATGAGTTAGCAATTATTTATGAAAACCTCAAAAACAAGCTCAGGAAATATTTAAACTTATCGGGGCTTTTTTATGCTCCCCCCAAATCTGTTCAAACAAACAAAGCCTTTCCATATATTTCCGTTCTTTCACTTGTTTGGTTCAGCCTTAGTCACTATGATCTGAATTTATTTCAAACTCTGGTGAGAAAATATAGAGGATCAACTGCTGACGCTACTCATTCTCCCATCACTACGGTAATCAGATACTCCGTGGGTACAACATCTCCTCTTGCAAACCAATGCACTCGTGCGCACATAAACCACAGTTTCTGTAAGGCTTACTTTCCGTTTCTCTTCAGGAAGCTCTTACATTGTTCAGCAGCCTTCAGCTGTCTTTTTAATGCAAATGAACTGTTTGAACTGTGCTCTGCCGTTGCCAAGTACCACTACTTTCCAGACCAGTGGAAAAATGTATGTAATTGTAAATGTCATCTGTCTATATCTCCCATGTAGTGTCATACTCCCTCAAAACACTTTCAGTTAGAGATTACAGACTGTTCAGAAGTCAAGAGAAGCATTTTAATGTTTGTTGAAATGACACCAGGTTCAAACCACACAGTGACAATCACAAGGAAAGGTATGTATTCTCTTAACGGCAAAATACTTTACAGGAACTGTGTAGCAGCTTCATAATTAAATGAAAACTGATTTTTTAAAATTCTTTTTTCAGGGATTGAAAGGAACTGCTGTACACACAAGAGACAACAGAATCCCAGATTTGAAAAGGTCTGCCACTTTTCACAGTCAAGACAAAAAGATCAAAAACCTACAAAATCCCCCTGCATTAGGACCTGTCTGAAGTTTTGCTTCAAGGTAAGAATTGCTTCCCGATCTCATTAGAATGAGTTGCTTACAGCTTAAATGACTAACTTATTAATCTCATATGTTTATGCAAAGTTTGACTTACACTAGTGCGACATCATAACACAAGAAAGTTAATAAAAATTAAAAGGCTTATGTGAGTAAGACAAGAATATTTTGGATTCTGAATAGGTTTTTTCCCTGTAAAACATAATCATCAAATATTATGAAACAGTGAATAAGTGCTGTGCGCTGAACGACAGGCATGTAGTACAGAGACTAGTGTAACCGGGCTTTTCCAGCAGCGCATGGTTTTTACTATAATGATGAGAACATTGAGCTGCTTTCAGTCTTTGGTTGACACCTCCTGGAACATAAGCAAATTAGACTGTTAAAGTACTGCCTCATTGCAAACATTGGGAAATGAATGCTGGTTGTCTTCAGTGGATGTCTGTGTGGTTTTGATCAGGATCGGGTGAGAATGGAGCAAAGGGAAACAGCAGGGGACCTTAATGCAGAAGGGACTGAAGGGAGACTAAGGGAACTGGCATCAAAGTGGTTCATAGAGACTCAAGTGCCACTCATGGTCAACAATGGCCTCCTTCCCACTTGGTTCCAAGGATTCATCACAAGAAAGTAAGTATTCATAGAGTCAGAAAATGGAAATATCAAGCTGTATAAGATTTAACTTACTTTGACACTCAGTATTTTTTTTTTATTTTTTCTAAAATCAAATGAATTTCCCTAAAATGCTAATGCCATATTTTAAAGAGAATTTACAAATAAAGTAATATGTGTAATATAATCACAAATTACCTGCTTTTTGAAAAATATCAGATATATTATTGTTGTTACTGTTATTGTTTGTCTTAAGTAAAAAGAAAATAAGTTGTATGTCTAGAAAAGGTTTTAAAAATATGCTTTCTGATAGAATGTGTCCATTTGGCAACAATTGGTAACGCACCCACTCTCACCTACTGCCCTTTCCTCTGGCAGACAGACGCCCACAGACAGTGCACAGGTGACACGTATGTCAGATCTGTTGGGTAATGACAGGTTTATGGAAAGGGCTTATAATGAAATGGATTTTCCAAGGTGAATTACGTGATCCGCCTCGCTTTGCTTAAAATCCAGTTTACTGTTCCTGTAATCTTACTCCAAATTGGCTTGAAATTTTGTCTTATTATTATTATTGAATGTTTTGAGGTTTAGATTTAAGGGCTTAAGGCTATTATTTGTGTGTCCACAGGGATGCAGAAGAAGTTCTCAGAGAAAAGGAGCTTGGCTGTTTCTTGATCCGTCTTAGTGATAAGGCTATCGGATACATACTGTCATATAGGTGAGTACTGGTTTTGTCTAAACAAATTATATAATATATTATTGTCGTGCTGCTGAAGACATAATCTTTAAAAAAATCAAATCTGCTTCTAGAAATTTTAAAGTATACATATGTAAAGCTTTGTAAAGAGCCCATAATCTACGTCAAATCAACTGTAGTTATTTTTAAGACTACTTCTAAGTTTTACATTAGTGGTTTATCTTATTCAGGTTTCAATAGTCAGAAAAGCATACTGAATGGAGCATTATTCTGTTTTTAATTCATCTTAACCACATATGTAATTTCAATCATTTTCACTTCCTTTTACTATTTTTTTTAGCTAACTGTTCATCTAAATATTGCAAATTATTTTTTAGATCAATCTAGCTACAAAATGCATCAGTTCTTTAATAACATTAATAACTGTTTTCCTGTTTCAGAGGCAGGGATCGGTGTCGACACTTTGTGATAAACCAAAACGAAACGGGACAGTTTGTAGTCTGTGGAGAGAATGGGGGACATGACACAGTTCCTGATTTGATAGAATACTACAAAACAAGCCCCATTGAACCATTTGGAGAGTATCTAACCTCTTCATGTTTTGAGGTGAGGCAAAACTCCTGATTTTTGAGTTCTTTCTCTAAATGAAGCAGATTAAGGATAGAGGTCTAACTGATGGTTTGTTCTTTCAGGCCCTGGATGAAAACCTGTATGATATGATCCAGGTCAGCCCCAGAGAAAAACCTGTTGCCACTGTCAGTTCCATGAAGAACATGCGAAAACAACAGATTAACTTGAGCACAGAGGAGCAGCCTAAACGGCCACCAAAGAGCAACAAGCCATCAGAGGTGGGTACAAACCTTAAATGGTTGAAATGCTATACTAACTACTGTCCTGAAAATATTACAGTATTTATTTTATCACACTGACTCTAAGAAACTGTCTTATTTTGCAAAACAGGAAGGTCCACCCCTGCCTCGAAGGAGCAAGCACCTTGATAGTAGCCCCGTCAATGACCATGATGGGGTTTTGTATGCTCAGCTGAGGAAGCAGTCACCAAGGAGGACACCAAGAGATCAACACATATGTCAGGATAGTTTAGCCGGAGCTAATCGGGGGAGAGCTGAGCGATCATCTCCCAAAGATCACAACAGTGGCAGATGTAGTCCTCCATCACGACCAGACTCTGTTTACTCAGAACTCAGCAAGCTAGACAGCAAGAGCAGGTCTCTGCCGCTCCTGGACAGCAGCTCTGATGGTGAGCAGTCTTACAGATTGAGTGCACCTCCCGACACACCACCGAGACTTTCTCCCAAGCCAATCAGACAAACCCCTAGCAGTGTCCCACAGTCAGAGAGGACGGATATGTGCAGCAGACCAAGCAGCAGCCACAGCCAGGACTACACAAGTGACACTGCAGTTTATCACTTGGCTGGCAGGCCCGGGAGCCCACACACTACGTCCTTTGACACTAGATTATCAATACCAGAGGAGCACACAGATTCTCTCTATGCTGAGGTAACCAGTGAAGACCCTGCTGACTTCACATATGAGCGAATTCCTGGCCACAAGGAAGTAATCAAGCCTACAGTCAACAGCAACACTTATGAGCCTCTGGAGGACATCAGACGCAAACAGGCCAACTCATCCTGGGGATTTAAGGTTAGTAATGTTTTGAATGTGCTTTAAATAAAACCTTTATTCTGTAAGCCATAATTGTATTTATTAAATAGTAATAATCGTAAACTTCTTTACCTCTTACAGAACGACAAATGGAAATGGTTTTTCCCTGAGACCAAGAAGAAATGGTAAAGAGGGTACCTTACTGTGTACTGAGGAAAATGTTTACGAATTTTACTGATTTCACACTACTTCCAGATAATATACACTCTGTGAAAACTTCTGTCATATATTAATCATTTGTGATTTTTTTTCTTTTTAATATATTTATTTAAAAAATTGTAATGATGCAGGTGTGGTTTACTTTCCGCAAGCAGGCCAATGTACTGAATGTATAATGGCATTTTATAAAGCTATGTGTGGGTCATTAAAAGAAATTCACTAAACATCAGTCTCTAAAATCATCATTATTATTATGTGAATATTACTCAATACTTTTTTTGGGGTGATTTTTGGATCTTTATGTAGTTCCCTACATAAGTTTCAGGTGCTGCACTGGAACTATAATTGTAGAGGACTGTTGTTCAGTCCACAGTATGTGATTCAATTTGAAAAGCAGAAAAAAAGTGTTTAATCTGCTTCTCATCAATGGAGACAAACCCAGGTGATTTTGTTATTCTTTCCTATGAGAATGCTGTACTTTAGATGCTACTGAACTAAAGATTGGTAGAGGTAGCCTGCTACTTTGTGTAAAAGAAGATAGGCTATACTGTAGGTGACAGTGAAGAGCGTAATAATAATAAAAAAAGTTTCCTTGTATGTAGATCTAGGGGTCAAGATGCAAATACCAAATAAAAATATATCAGGATATAAAGTAGAGTTATTGTTAGCTTTTGCTGTGAAAACTGCTGTGGTCTTTAGCATGCCCTTGTCCTGTGATACCTTCTGATTATGGATTTGCATTACTGCCTGGTATTGTAAAACACAAAATTATACTGTTACAGAGAATTACAGTGTAAGCTGAAATTCATCACATCAGTGCATTTATAGCTGATCTTTAAAAAATGTTACATGCTGTTACCACCAGTGTTGCACTTCATTCACAGGAAACTTTATTTGCATACAGATTTCAAACGGCTGTTTGTGACAGCAATGGGGAAGTGGGTCGAAGGTGGTAAAATGTCATTTATCATCTTATGTCATTTGCTTTACTTTTCTAATTATAGTTTTACTGGGGCCAGTAAACCTACAATAAAGTTGATGCTTAATACAGTATATACCTGAAAGCTTTCATAGTTAATCTTAAGCAGTTACATACTGTGCTGTTTTATGTAGGACAGCATGAAAGAGAAATTAGGAAATAAGCTGTTTCCGGTTTAAGACATGTAGTGCAAACTAGGATATGTTAAACTTCTTGACAATCAAACATTCAGCTTGGAAGATCATTAACTGTGTGACATTTCTGTTGCATTCTCTTTCACAACTAAGATCCACATGATAAGGCGTTACTGGAAAACACGAATGTGTCTAAATTCAAAACTGCACTGATGTAACTGGTGTAATAAAATGCTCTAGTTTTAAGGAAAATGCACAAAAAATAGTGGGTCATGGATGATCAAATGGTATATTCCTTATTCCATTTAATACAACTTTATGCAGCATTTATAAACACTTGAAATCATTTCTAACACACTATAAGGCAGCTGGAAGAAGGTATAAAGATTTTTTATGTTTGTCAGCAGTGATAGATAATGAAAGACTAATAGGACAGTATAAAAAGTTTTTATATTGTATTATTCACTTGGAGGCTTCAAACTGTTCATTATTGTGTGAAGACACAGTGAACAATGAAGATTTATTCTTGATCTTAGAAATTACTGCTTGAGAGAATAAATAAATTAATGAAAAGAAATTAAAATTACCTCAAGTTCTACCTGTTGGTTTTCTACCTATTGGCTAAATGTTAGTTTGGATTTGGTTCATTTGAAGTATTTAAAATGTTCATAAAACAATTTTATTTTTATATAAAAAAAGCAATAGGCATCCACAATAATCTGTATATCTGCTACTGAAGGATGGCAAAATCTCCATTGTTATGCTGTGAAAGCAAGAGGCACAATCTTAAATAAGACTGAATTAAGGTCTTATACAATGAAACCAGCGTGGGTTTCGCACACTGGTGGGCCGCTCTCAACCTCAGAAACAGTTGCTTAAAGTAATGGCTGCTTTACAGCACCATAATCACACCAGAAGCTTCTCTGCTGAAATCATAGTCAGCAGATGTTCACTGTGAGACCAGTAATTAATAAAGCTCCACAATCAGCACTCTGTTGCCGTGAATATGTGATAATGCCCTCATAAAGGAAACTTCAGATAATGAATTTAAGGATCAACTGGCTGCTCTGATGACAGCATGCTGCTTAATAAACTTGACAAATCCACCTCTGTCAGTTGAAATAAGGTGCTCAGTATCATGTTCCCTTTATGTTTCAGAGTAGGGACTTTCTTCAATTGAAGAGAAAGCCACCCATTCACGATTGCACCTATGTTTTACACAGATTTCAAGGGGTACTACTCAAATACATGGAGTTTGTTCCAATGCAAAATGTTTACTTCTGTCTGTTATCTGGGCCAAAGGTACTGTCTAGAAGATCACAACACTTCACAGAGCTCTCAGCGTGTTGATGCTTATTTCTTGTTGCAGTGTTTGTATTACAAATACCAAAACTCTTTCCACATAACATACATAACATGAAATAATCACACTATGTAGCTTGACAGTATTTGATAGAATCAGCACCATTCAATCTGGTCAAATCTATTTTTCAGTCATTATACTTGGCAACAAAAAGGAGATATTGCTCTTTGGAGATGCATGGCCCAAAGGCACGTGTGGCTACCATCCAGTTCTGCAATATGACTCATTGGTACAACTGAGCTGAAAACGAATTGTACAACACAGTACTCCATATGTGCCTGATGCAAATCTGTAGCCTCTAGCCCAGAAACCACAATACGTTAATCATCAACCAATGTAGCCAAAACCATTTCCTCCAGCTTTCTGTTGAAATTAACCGTATGTGCAGGATGTTCGCATGCCGGTGATTGCTGAGGCAGCTCTCAGTGATCACATCCTCCTTAAAAATTGATTGCTCCTTGTATGCTGGGCTATGCTGAGGCTTATACGTTTCCTGATTTTGACTTTGTACACACCTTGATCATCATGGGCGAGTGTATCCATGCATCATTATACAGTATAAGTAACATAAAATCTGCAGCAACCAGTTCAAATGATTCCAGAGAGCTCATGTTTTTTATGGATTTTTTCACTGACAACAATAAACCTCACAAATGCAGCCACACAAAGCAATTCAATCAGAACACACAGAGAAAATACATTTATTCCAGGGAAGACAAACATCAAAATTCACATGATGTAATATAAAATACATATCCAAAAGATGGCAGTTACTCGTGTGTAAATGGCTGAGACAAATGCTACTAGTCTGGATGACAAGGCCCTTTAACTAACTGGAGAACAGTACAACATGATTGCCATATTCCAGTACAAGTAAAATACCAAGCTAAACACTGCATACACAAATCTTGCATAGCTATGGGATATCTGTATGCCCTTAATGCTAATGATGTGCTTTCATTCACTTCAAGTTTTGTCCATAGTCTTATAAATACTGAATATAAAGTGTGATATTGTAGGAAGACTTCTAGGGATTGATCTCATGTGCAATGAAGGTTCACTGACAATAGCTTTGAAAGTGTTCCTGAGTCCAAGCAGTGATTCCAACTACAGAATCATGTCTGTTTTTAAACACGGTGGTGCCATTCAGTATTAGTTTTCAGCCTACTCTGAACCTTTAATTATATTATGTGCCAAAGATAATGAAACCTTTTTTTCTTGTTTTTTTTTTTACAACTTGTCTTAAAGAAACTTAATTCTTTATTTGTTGAACTAAAAGGCTCAGCCTCTCTGGGCTGCACTTTGTTATGCCACATTACATTACTGCAGTGAAATTCAAAATGTACATATAAAACAATAAGTTTTTTCAGTTTCAAATTGTAATGAAATTAGGGTTTAAACAGTTTGATAATCGCTACATTAAATTATTTGATTTTATAGTGTCCACACTTCTTTAAAAATGGGGTTGTAAAAGGGAAATACATTTTGTTTTATTGAAATGAAATTGATGAACATGGAAATCCAACCTACAGTATTTTGCTCATAAACCTAGCACTTAACTGAGGTAAAGACATTTCAAGAAGAGGTCAGAGAGGAATGATGAATGTCTTTTTTAAAGACACAGGTGCTGTGCCTTGGCCAAGACATGGTTCAGGTAGAATCTTGAGGATCAACCTCCTTAAAAATTGTCCATCCAACCTCTCAGATTCTTATATGGAAGGTGCTGAAAAATATAATGTAAAACAAATAAATAAATAGCTGTAATTATTGTGCTCACTGCGCAAACTTTAATTAACCTGGAAAATCAGATTCCCGAGTTCAAAAATGTCATTTCCAAAAATGACCTGGCCAAAATAAACGGCAGTTCAAACAGCAGTGGTTACATAGACATGAAGACACATACAAATACACATATTGCGAAATATACAAAATAGGTTTATGAATATACATAAGATCATAGGTAAGATGTAAAATCATCCAAATTATGAACTTCAAAACAGGTTACTGTCACAGTCGTCTCAGGCCAAATAGAGTCAGTAATGTTCAAATATAACATTTCAAGCCTCAGGCAGCTGTCTCCAGGCTGCTTAAAATGACCTTAGATTCATTAGATTCATTAGTGTAACCAGTTAACTGAGATTAAATTGATTTTGAACAAGACAGAAAGATTAAATCTAGGACCAAACATAATAGCTTCCCACACTTTTCTGACAGATGCAAGTCAGTAAGACCAGAACAAACCAAGAAAGTCCTTGTAAATGAGAATATACCGGTGGTTGAGTCTACATAAGGACAAAACAAACCACCCAATCAGAGCATACCATGTAAAATGGTCAGTAAAGGCTTTCAGGAATGTGATGACACATGCATAAAAATGATATCCTAATTATTAAATTGGCTGAAGCCTATCCACCTGTCACTGGGCAAGAGGCAGGGTACATCCTGCACAGGCTGCCAGTCTATCACAGGACTGATGCAGAGAGATAGACCACCAGCAGTTAACCTAACATGCATGTCTGTGCACTGTGGGAGTAACCAGAGAGAACCCACGCAAGCACAGGAAGAACATGCAAACTCCACAGAGAAAGGCCTCAGCTGGACAGTAGGTTTGAACTAGGAGTCCTCTTGCTGTGAGGTGACAGTGCTGTTATGCTTTTACATAAACATAACCTTAAATTTGGTTCCAACATGAATTTAATTACCTTAAAAAATCCGGAGCCCTGGATATCATATTTTCAAAGTCAGCAAAGGATAGTTTGTGGTCTCCATCCAAATCTGCCTCCTCTATGGTTTTCTCACACACCAGCTCAACCTCTTCAGGAGTCAGCTCCTCCTTTGTCAGCTTATTTAGAGTCTTTTCCAGGTCCTCTTTGCACAGGTAATTATCCACATTGAAATCTATCAGCAGTAGAGATTATGATAAAACTTTACAAAAATGTATTTCAAAGAGTTCCAGGAATTTTGAAATATTGTAAAAGACGTTTTAGAAAGTTATTACCATATATTTTAAAGGCATATATGGCTTTGAGTTCTCTAGGAGCCATTTCACTCAGGACTGAAAACATATCCACAAACTCATTGAAGCTGAGATTCCCCATCCCATCCTCTGAGAATGACTCCACAATCCTGTTGCGGAATGGGTTTTCCTGGAGATAAAAAAAACAATTATAGTAAGTAACTGCCAGTGATCTAAATTAATCTAAATATAATAATCTTTAGAATATAGTTATATTTATTCCACCTTTGAGCTGCAGAGACATCAACAATATTATGCTCATCACAGGGTTTAAATGAAAAAAGCTGACTCTTCTCTTTGCTGGTATGGTGAAGGCATATCGTAATTAATTAGATAACTGGCCTCTTTGGCATAACTTACAATAAATTCCTGATTAAAATAGAGTCTTAAGTTCAGCGATTCTAAACATGAAAGCAATGTTACTGTCTTGAGTTCAGTTTGAGGTCAATCAATTACAGATGATATAATAAACTTATGCAATGCCATTTTAACTCAATGTCCTAAATTATGTCAGTGGAGCCTGAATTCCTCGAGTCAGCTCTACTGAGCTCATTAGAGCTGGAAAATAGTAATGTATTCATGGTCATGACGTTAAAGAAGACTTTGGGGACTGCTGCATCCTGTCTTCAGTGGTCTCCATCTTTGTCACGCCATACTTACAACCCTGATGTGACAGTTTTACAGGCAAGGGCCAACCATGCCAAGAGGAAGGACACATCATGAATTGCTGTAATATTACTCAGTGAATAAAGGCTCCAAATGACCTAGTATCATATGTATGTTATATGAAGTGTAGGAGAAAAACTGAGTTAAATGTGGCTGTGATGTTGCATGCCTTTGCTAAAGTTTTTAGATGTTCTCTGCAAATGGCAGATGCTTAAAAACAGGAGGGAATGGATCGGTCAGAGCATTTCATGGCACATTAACTTTCACAAGCTCACAAAATGTGGTGCAATAGACTCAGACGAGTGATGACGGCAGTTAATAATCAAGTCTGTCTTCTGGTGTATATTGATTATATGTTTCGGGAAAGTCAGTTTTGGGAAAGTGTGCAATGCGTTCGTCCCGAGCACACCAAAACTAAATTAATAAATTATGATAGAGACTGCCTGTAAAAACAAAGATCCATTAAAACAGGCTGATGAATTTAAAAAAAAGTTTACCTTTAATTCTGGCATGTTGACTATTAATGCTAATGGTAGTTTACAATCAGGTTCATTGGTGTAGTCCATTGGTACGAGGTGTGGAGCCAACTCATGGTATCTGCCATGCAACCTAGAATAAAAAATACAAACTTTTGCGTTTCATTTATTGCTTCCTACTTACTGTCATTTAAAAAAGAAACTGTACTACTCATGCAACATCTTAAAATTTGTAGAGAAAAAAACAAAACAAAACTTTGCAACAAGCTGAAATGCTTTGATTATAGAAATAATCTCCAATCATCCTCCATTTTCTTTTGCTTATCAGAGCTCTGGTTATGGCAACTAATGCTTCTTCTTCTTCTTCTTCTTCTTCTTTCAGCTGTTCCCGTTAGGGGTCGCCACAGCAGATCATCTGCCTCCATCTCATCCTATCCCTTGCATCCTCTTCCCTAACACCAACCCTCTGCATGTCCTCCTTCACTACATCCATCAATCTTCTCTGTGGTCTTCCTCTTCTCCTCCTGCCTGGCAGCTCCATCTTCAACATCCTTTGTCCAATATATCCACTATCCCTCCTCTGTCCATGTCCAAATCATCTCAGCCTTGCCTCTCTGACTTTGTCTCCAAACTTCTCAACATGAGCTGTAACTCTGATGAACTCATTTCTAATCCTGTCCATCCTGGTCACTCCCAGCGAAAATCTCAACATCTTCAGTTCTGCCACCTCCAGCTCCACCTCCTGTCTTTTTGTCAGTGCCACCGTCTCCAAACCATACATCATAGCAGGTCTCACTACCGTCTTGTAAACCTTCCCTTTTACTCTTGCTGCTATCCTTCTGTCACAAATCACCCCTGGCACTCGTCTCCACCCACTCCACCCTGCCTGAACTCTCTTCTTTACCTCTCTTGTGCTCTGTCCATTGCTTTGGATGGTTGATCCCAAGTATTTAAACTCATCCACCTTTGCCAGCTCTACTCCTTGCATCTTCACCATTCCACTTGCCTCCCTCTCATTCACACACATGTACTCTGTCTTGT
>VUQH01043249.1:13838-25198 GCA_015106775.1 Etroplus canarensis | reverse complement strand
ATTAAATGTTGTTTTCTCTCTCCCATAGCGTGTGGCTCTCTCTGCTCTCCTTTCTGTCTTCTCTGTTCCCTCACTCCCAACTGGTCGAGGCAGATGGCTGCCCCTCCCTGAGCCTGGTTCTGCTGGAGGTTTCTTCCTGTTAAAAGGGAGTTTTTCCTTCCCATGGTCGCCAAGCACTTGCTCATAGTGGATCATCGGATTGTTGGGGTTTTCTCTTTAACACTGTAGTATCTTTACCCTACAGTGTGACTTTTGTTGTGAATTGGCGCTATATAAATAAAATTGAATTGAATTGAATTGAATAGAACTGATACTCACTGGATATTTTCTCTTTTTCTGCCCATTCTCTGTAAACCCCAGAGACGGTTGTGCAGGAAAATCCCAGTAGATGAGTAGTTTCTGAAAATACTCAAACCAGACTGACCTCAAAAACTATGCCACATTCAAAGTCATTTAAATCACTTTTCTTCCAAATTTTGATGCTCAGTTTGTACTTCAGCAGATCACCCTAATGCCTAAATAATTGAGTTGCTGCCATGTGATTGGTTGATTAGATATTTGTGTTAATGAGTAGTTGAACAGGTATACCTAATGAAGTGGCTGTTGAGTGTATGCCAACATGCTTTTATATTTAAAACCTACAGATAGGTTAAAAGAGACTAAAGTTTATTATAATGCTTAATTTGATTCATTATTTAAAAACAGACTTATTAACTAGTCAGTGTTTTATTTAGGATTATTAGGAAAACTGATCTTATTAATCACTTTTGGTCTTTTGTTAATCCCTGAATACATTCACTCATTTTGAAAACTGTGTGTTCATTAGGTTGGCATTCTGGATGTTGATCTTTGTGGGCCCAGTATTCCTCGCATGCTGAGTATGGGCCGGCCCGACGTGCACCAGTGTGACTCAGGCTGGGTACCAGTTTACACTGATCCCCAGAAGAACCTGGCCCTTATGTCCATTGGCTTCCTCCTGGAGGACCCAGATGAAGCTGTAGTGTGGAGGGGTCCAAAGAAAACAGGTATCAGATGGCAAGACCTCTAAAAGTGCAATGTGGTATCTGACATCAAGAATCTTTTAGCTTCTTCTAAAATGTGAGGTGGTATTGCAGAATAAACTTATCCCAGTGCATCCCCTCAATACCCTGTCTCCAGTTCATGATTTGTCCCCCCTTTGGACTTTAGGTGTCCACTACTAAGAAGCACTTTGCAAGCCTCACTATTCCATAGAAGCTCTGACCCAGGCAGACTTGTCTGTGTTCAAGAATCGACTGTTTAGTTGTTGTCTAATATATGACAAACCTTAACATGGAGTGTTGTTACAGGATAATTGTCACAGTGTTTCCACTCATATGTGTATTTTCAGTCATTTTAGAATTACAGTATTACAATTACAATATATATTGTGATATACTGTTTGTCGAATTAGCACTACTGTTGAATATTTTGCTCTTTAACTCACTTTCTTCTACATGTTATCCTCTCCATGTCTGAACGTCCTGTCCTACAGCTTTGATTGGCCAGTTTGTGTCAGATGTAGCTTGGGGAGAACTGGACATGCTGTTGGTGGACACACCCCCTGGGACGTCTGATGAGCATTTGGCTGTACTGGAAAACCTGAAAAAACATAGAGTGGATGGAGCCATTTTGGTCACCACCCCTCAGGTACATGTCAGACTTTTCAACCCTACTTTATACATGCTGGAGCAAGAACAAGGAGGGAATGAGGGGAGGCACGTCGTTTTCAGCCAAACAGGGCCATAAGCTGTGGGACAATTACACATATAATTATTATTTTTTGTAATTTGCTTCTGTACATGACCACAGTGGAGTTAAAATCAGTCAAAATGTGACTGAAGTGTAGACTTTCAGCTTTAATTCTATGGTTTGATAAAAGAATTTTATAAACTTTTTAAACATTTAAACATTTTAGGAATTACATCCATTTTTATAAATGTGCCATTGTCCTGAAACTTACTGACTTAACTGCATGTGTTTTACAATAAGGTGAAAGAGGACACTGACCAGTGCTGTGTTTCTGTCGTGTGAATTATTCCTAGTATTGTGGTCATGAATACAGACAAATCTGCTGTGTTGGACCATGTATCAGTGTACTGTAATGTAATAAGAATGCCCTTCAGGAGGAATGACATTCGGTAAAAACTGGGCTTATGTTTGTTAAAGGCGGTATCTACAGGGGATGTGAGAAGAGAGATCACTTTCTGCAAGAAGACAGGTGTACGGATCCTTGGCATCGTAGAAAACATGAGTGGCTTTGTTTGTCCACACTGCTCTGTGAGTAATCCTATATACAGTTGTTTTGGATGCTTGAAACATAACTGTATAAATTACCTTGTGAGTATTTCTGTTTTTAATATGTTTTCAGTTATTTACTTTCCAAACTAATCTGCTCAAAAATAGTTAACTTCAGGCATATCAATCTGTCCAGTTTGGAAACATGAACCATTTTGAATAAATTTCACATGTTTTGGTGCAAACTGGCAGCGGATCCACTGTAGAGGCAACAAGACAACCCCAAATAAGGGAATGGTTTTGCAGGTGGTAGCCACAGACCATTACTTTCTGTTTATCCCACCTGAATGATTTTTCTCTAGGTTTGCTTTTTGCTCGTGTCCTTGTCACCACTGGTAGTGTGAGATGTTACCTGCAGCTCATTCAAGTTGCACAGGTAGGCCAACTCCTTCTGGATGGGACATCTATATGTGCTATTACAAGAAGATTGTGGAGCAGATGAACTGTTATATGAGGAGAGCTGGATAGGGCCATAGAAGGTCCTTAACCCATCAGCAGGCTCAGTATCTGCTCCTTTGTGCAAAGACGAACAATAGGAGCACTGATACATGATCTCCAGTGGATCAGTTGTGCACTTTTATGACCAAATTGTCAGACTCCATGAGGGGAGCATGAGGGTCCTGACATCCTTTAGCTGGACCTGTGTTCACACACTACCACTTTGCAGCTTGACTGTCATTCACCCAAGAGCACCAGAACTGGCAGGTCCGCCACTGGCAGCCCTTACTCTTCACAAATAGGCATGAAAGAGTCTGGAGAGGCTGTGGTGATTGTTATGCTGCCTGCAGCATCATTCAGCATGGCTGTTTTGACAGTGTGTCAGTGATAATCTGGGGAGACAAATCCTTGGAGGATCACACAGACCTCTTCATACTGGCTAACAGTACTGTCTACTGATGCAATCCTCAGCAAAAAGCAGATTTTTAACTTCAATATTTGCTCGTCAAAAACTGGATATGATTTAAGTGTTCCCTTTATTATTTTGAGCAGTGCATTTATTGTCTAAATGTAGCAGTACCAGACTTTATATTTTTTGAATAATTTCTCTTTTTTCAGGAATGCAGCAACATATTTTCAAAGGGTGGTGGTGAAGAGTTGGCTAAACTGACTGGATCTGTGTTTCTAGGTGAGAGCCACAGCCATGTACTGTACTTGTAATGTTAGTATGCAACCACAAGGTGTCGCAGTATACCGTGAGGGAGCATCATTCCTCATCCACCATTTAGGAGCTTCTTTACCTCACTTGCAATGCTGCTTGATCCAGATTTAACTGCAGCAGTGGGTTTAAAATACTTAATTAAATGCCAGTTATTGATTCTTATGCATCATTGCTTTCAACAGTTTTCCCTGAGTGGTTACCTACTTTTCATTTAAACCAATGCTTGGAGTAATGATGCAACTACTTCAGCTTAGCTTGCAGCAGTGAATAGCCAGCTTTGACAGTGCTACATAGCTTTATCCAGCATAGAAAACAACACTATGTAACCAGTCTGAAAGTGGCACTGTGTATTTTATCAATGCCTCTGACTTGTTTTTCACCATTGCCTGAGTACTCCAATCAGGTACGAGGAAGCTGAAAGGAGTTGTGTTAACCTTCTTGGTTATCTTTGTCCACTCTTTTCAGGTTCTGTGCCCTTGGATCCTCTTCTAACCGCCAGTATAGAAGAGGGCAGAGACTTCACAGAGTCCTTTCCTGATAGTGCCACTTTCAGTGCTATTAACAGTATTTCTCAGACTTTGCTCAGCAGCCTCCAAACTGCTTAAGCCATGAATTTCCTCAAGAATATTCTCAATTGTTCTGTGAAAATACATGATCATAATGCAATTATTTTGTATAGACTGACTTTTTGTCTTGTTCAGTTTAAGCTCTGTAACCATTTACTGATTATGTTGTCAATATCCGTATCTGCCTGCAGCACATTACAGACTTTGTGCACAGTTGTCATTTTTATTGCTGAAGTTTCACTTGTGGTTTGAAGATTACCAGCTTTGACTGCTGAATGAAACAAAGAAATACCACTATACAGCAACTCAGCTAACCTCTCTGTATGTAACTTTGTAATAAAACGGCAAGCCATGCTTCCTGTGACACTGAAAATACCAGAATAAAATATGGAGTAGTGAAAATACTACAATTTGTGTGTTTGGAAGCAAGTCAAATCTAAGTTGGAATCTTCTTTAATTCAGCTGTGAAAACATTCACGTCGACACATCAGGATAAATTCAATACCAGTGGTAATACAGGATTGTAGATTGGTGCTTCAGTAAAATGCGACAGCAGCAGTCCAAATTTCAGAAGACAGACTCCAGATCAAATTGGACCAGTCCTTGCATGAAACTAGGTCAAACTTGCATACTAATCTCACTGGATTCTTGCAGCATGCTACAAACATTTAGTCTTAACCTCATTTTAGCAGGATATACATAGCAAACTTGATATTTGATCTGGAATACATCGTCTGAAACAAGCCTGCTCGTCAGGTTCATATTCTCAACAGCAACAAAACACTGAGACCCATGCAGGATTCTTATGGCTGGAATGTAGAAGAGATGGGTTACAGCCACAGATAACAGGGGAGGGGATGAATAAGATGGACAGGAGATGAAATGTGGAAATTACACTTGTGAGACCCAACACAGGGCACACACACCTTTAATGCAAACAGCAGTACTACAGGAAAAACACTGAAGTTTGAGAAGGTTTGCGTAATGATTAGAATACAGCTACACATAAAACTCCCACTCCACCAGCAACATACTAAAGGCAATCTTAATTATTAAACCAAGAATTACATCCAGAGGAATTCCAACCACTTATCACGATTAACCCACAGTGCATTAAATCTATCTATAGATATTTATATGTCTCTATATATTTATATATCCATATATCCCGGGAAATTAAGAGACTTTTGCTGCATTAAACAGTTCAATGAACAATTTCTTATAAATAAAATCAGTGGAAAAAGAAAGAAATCTTTAGTCCATACACATTTCTCTTTACAAACAGATCCTCAAGATTAATGCAGAAATTGTGTCAACTCCCAGGTCGAAATAGGAGAAGAAAAAGCTGTGCGGCCCTTTGGTCAGCTCTTCTAAGACCAGAGGCCAAGCTGCCCCAGCTGACCTCAAAGCCCGAAATAAGTGGAGGGAGAAAAAGAATCTTCATCATCATACAATTGTTTTTAAACACATGCGCGCGCACACACACGCACACACAAGACAGACAAATCACTACATTGCGCATTTACAAGTTGACTATCAAATTGGGACGACTGTACACATTGTTGAGATAAGACCATAATTATGGAACCATTTTAACTGATTTTCCCCTCCCACTGTCACTTCTTTCTTCTTGTGTGCCAGAATTTTTTTTTAACCCCCCCATTTTACACTTTTTCCTCCAGCAGCAACATAAAGGACAAATCTTGTAGTGGAGACGTTTGGTGTTTTATTTCGTGGAGAGGATGAGGGCAACAATGAGCCCATAGAGACCCAAGACCTCAGCAAAAATCAAGATAAGGATCATGCCCACAAAAAGCCTTGGCTGCTGAGCTGTGCCCCTCACACCTGCATCGCCGACAATGCCAATTGCGAAGCCTGCCGCCAGCCCACTGAGACCCACACTTAGCCCAGCTCCGAGTTGGAGAAAACTCCTACAGAGACAGAAAGATACATGTTGGTCAGCCCAAATGTTGCTTTAACCTTTAAAGTTAACATGACAAAGTCAGAGAATCTTTAACAATGCAGGAATGTAACGAGTGGTCTTTGATAAGACCCCTCCACTGATAAGCTGTGGGATGTTTGTTTTTCAAGCTCTAATCAGTTTGCATCTCTTTTACTAACCTAATCATTTTTGATTTGATCTAAAAAATAAAACCCCTCAGTGTGTGCATGGCTGCCAAGTCATGACTACAGTGGCTGTGTTTATTTGTCAGTTCAACAGTATTACTCTTGTGTTTAACATTTTCTGATTGATGTCAATCCTTACAGCAAGACACGTGACAGCCCAGACAAAACATGATTAGGAAAAAGTCACTGATTAGTTTAAGAGGATCTGATTACACTGAAATGGCAAAATAAAAGCTACTTTTGAAATAATGCAACAAACTGACTTATGTGAAGGCCTGCACCATCAAAAGGAACCTTGACATGTGGTGCTAATCTTAAGATAATTCCACCTTTTCAATGGTGTAGTAGCCAAAGTCACAAGTCCCTGTGTTTCAATGAAATGCAAAATAATCCCAATTTCTACTCATTTTTAACAAAATCACATATTCTGAATAACTGCCATTAACTTTGCTGGTGAGGCTCATTGATATACTTACTGTACCTGTGTGCACCATTGACCACAATATCAATTACACTAAATTAAAGCTTTACTGTACCAATTTATTTTAGTATCTCATTTAAAAATTTCTAATTAATGGAGGATGTGTACAGCAGAAAAATATACTTTAAATGAAGAAAAAGTGTATTAATTTGCAAATCCTGGTATAGAGACCTAGAAGTAATTAGTATTTTGGGGATGAATTTCACAAAACATTAATGGTCTTGAGAAATTTTTGCCTGTAAACTGTAAAAATGTTAGACACCAATTTTTCACTAATCATTTTTAAAGTAGCACAATCCATTCTAATACAGTTTGCCAATTAAGCTTTAAAAGCCCTTTTTGTCATTTGTTATTAAGGCCATTTCACACCTGCTTGGAACAGACTCCTACTTAGTTATCCCTAAATATACTAAAGTGTGAAAATATTAGAACTGCACTGATTGTTTGACAGGCCAATAAGCCATAAGCATTTCTGACTAGCCACAACCTGCCTTGAAACTGAACTACACACCACCATAATGCAAACAACAACTGCTTGCTCTGCTTGGTAGCAACATGCAATTCAGTATGATGGCTCACTATTTGCTCAAATCTGTGAATCATACAGGAAAGGGCTGCAACTGTATCAAGCTGAAACATAATGTAAGACTGCAGTGCAACATTGTTCAATTGCTCTACCAATCCATGCATAAACTGAGCCAGTTTTAAATGTTGCCATTTGCTGTAGTTTCAGGAAAAGTAACTGTTAGGCATTTAGCTGCTCAGTTCAGGTGGCACTGTTCAAAATATAAGAAGCAGCTCAACACAGCATTGTGATTCTGCTGCCAGCTAGTGCTTGAGGTGCAACTACAGAGTAATATGAATGGGTAAATCATCTTAGATAAGGAGGGATACGCTGCATACGATTTTTAGGTTGGTTTTATTTGCACAGAAATGCTGTTTACTAAACTGGATTTTTTTTTTTAATTTTGAGGTTTGAGTGCGAGAAGGCCCTTTAATGAATCTGTATGCTATCATTTAAATTTCTCAGAAAGCATATCTGAATCAGCATGGCAGGCGTTTATTTTTTTTAAATAAAGGAAATTTCAAACAATGTATCTACAGAAAACAAACCTGATCAGTTGCACTCACCTGTAAAGGGGCTGCTTATCTGCAATGTTGTTGGCAATCAGCACTGCTACTACCAGGCCATAAATGGCTATGATACCTGCCATGACCACAGGGATGATTGACTTCATGATGAGCTCCGGCCTCATCACAGACATGGCAGCAATACCTGTACCACTCTTCGCTGTGCCATAGGCTGCTCCCAAGGCTGCAAGGAAAGACACATTAAGTAAGAGACAGCAAACAAGAGAACATAAACTACAATGCACAGATTATGGTAGACTGGTGGTGGCTGGTGGACAGATGACAACACAGAAGGTACAGCTGAATAATGAAGCAGAAGTGAAATAGGAGATGAGGTAACAATACTTCACAACTGTTAAAGTTTCTGTTCCCTTTAAAAATCCAACATGGCTCCACTTGGGGAATTCTCCTTACTTTCAAAAATGAAATGGATCACGCCTTCCCTTCCAATGTATAATGTATCCAACAAAGCATGCATTTTCACAATTTGTCTCATTCGGCCATTATAACGTCATGTTAACCCAGTCAGACAGCTGCACAGTTCTACATCGAACTCTGATTGAAAAACTATTTGTAGGTTTAAGCACACAGGAAACTGCTGCACTGCCAGTGGGACTAGCTGTTCACACACCTGCTACATCTCTTGCCTGTAACGTTTGTAACGTAATGAGGGAGAGGCAGAGAACAAAAACAGCTTCATCAGCTTATTTAGCTCTGCTGGTCTGCAACTCTTAGAAGAACAGTGCCACCTACATCACAAGTCTGAAGACAGGAGCAGAGTGAAGAAGAAAAAAAAAAAAATCCATCCCAGCTCCAAAATTAGAACGCGTAGTATAAAACAAATACAGAAGAGAAGCCATACATTAACAGCAGGTTATAATTCTGCTCGACAAAGAAGGTGAGGGCGACTCTTTCACAATTTACAACAGCCTGATGGAGGAGGGTCATGAATCAGAAACGCTGGGTTGACAAGGTTTTCTTGTGTCAGATGTGTGTGCATTCAAGTCAACCTGTTCATTCACTTCCTTATGCAGCAAAAACATGAGCAAAAGCTATACATACATAGTGCACATTCAGGGCCATCATTTTGGCTACATTCATATTATTTATTTTCTGTTTTCATGGAATTATCAACAGTACATTAAGTGCACCATCTGATCAAATCTAGTTGTTTCTATGTAAAAGGATGTTAAAATGACCACATAACAGCCGGTAACTAAAAGCATCTGAGAAGAGAATACTTTGAAAAATGCAAATCTTTCCCATTTCATTTCTGTGGATGCTAATGAAATCAGAATGATCTTGTCATAATTGGTGTAAAAACAATGGCTCTGACAACATCATTTTCTTGGTTCTCCATAGAAAATATACAGATGATTAAATCTGAAAGGTCAGAGATGACGTTAGGGGGCAGTCTCAAACCCAGTCCAAGGTGTACTGCATAGCCTGGAGATAGCTCTGGTTAATTTAAATAAACCTAGCTGCGAGGCTTTCCAGCAAACAGATCTACAAGCAGACAGGAAGGAGATTCAGGCCAATCTTCAAATGTGCATATGGCAGCCAGCCATATTCCTCCACTACTTATATTGATTTATTACAAGACTGATGATATCAGTAGAGGTTAAATCACTCCTGCCCATCCTACTGAGCTCTGTCAAAGTACAAATGGGCAGTACTTTTTGCAAGACCTGAAAAAAGCTAAACCAAAAAAATGGCTTACTTTTCATTTTAACTTTTGAGGATGTGCCAAACCTTTAGTCTGTGGTCTGTCTAAATTCTTTAAAAATTGGACACAATACTGCAGTACTTCGATAATAAAATTTAAAATGTTTTCTCGACCCAAAGCAAACCTTGTGGCTCAACTACACAACATGAAAGCATAACAAAATGTTGAGACTTCAGTCTTCTCCTGAGCATCTGTTTCTATATGTGTTCAGCCATCCATTACCAGTGAGGGCAATACATTACTGACAGTAATGTAATCCCTTGACTCTTCTCTGTTGGCCTCAGTGAAGTATGATGGTGAGGACTGAAACACTTAAATTCTGTCCCGATGATTAAAGGTTGGATGTGCGGCAGGATGGTCTCTGCAGTGGTGTAGATACACAACCTCTGGGTTTTAATCCTAATCCCCCTCAGCTTAGGTAAAGAGCTTTTCTTCCTTTCCTTCCCTGCAAAAATATTTGATGTATGGGATGCCCTTGTGACGTCTTGTGATGTCAGAGCAGGAGGTGCCTGCAGCTAGGGATGATCTTGCATGCAAAATGCCCACACAGCAGAGCTGTTTTGAATAAGACTAAATGGGGAAGCACTGGTTTTAAGAGAACAAATTCAATATGAGGAAACGGTGTAATTTGTTCACAGTTGTAAGCCGTTAACCAGTCTTAGAAAATGACTGCTGCAATGTATAAAGATACGAGGCTGGTTGTGAAAATTGAGAGTCTTGCTGAGCAATATACTACATAAAAGCTGGAGGGGATGTTTAGAGCTTGTATGTGTCAGAAGCAATTATATCTCTGGACAGAAAGAAAGTGTTAATATTAATTAAAGATCAAGTAACTAAAATCACTATAACAGTGACAAAGCAGAGAAAACAGTGAATAAATAACAAATCAGCATACTTTGTATTGGGAACATGAGCACCTAAAAAAATGCACTGGAAATGTGAGAATTCATTCATTGTAGAGCAAGAGAAGCGGTTTTAAACAATGAAAACTTGTATTTTAATTTATGATCAGCCCCATAATGAGTAGGTTTGTCAGTTGTATATATTATTTCAACTAACTTGGTGGGTTGAAAAGTGCACCCTAGTAACGAAAGTGAGAAGGGGAAAGAACAGCAGAAGCAAAGAGAAGCCATCATGGGCGTAGTGCTACTTGTATCACAGATTGTGCCACTTTGTCTTTAACAGTTCCGAGCCAACCATCACCAGTTCGAAAACAATGTAGCAACACCTAAACTGCCAGGTATTGGCATTAAATACTCCCCTCTCGCTTGAACAGATTATTTACTTTCTTACTTCACTAAACTCATTAAATCATTTAAATGTTCTACCACAGCGATGTTTGCTCAACTCACCAAAGTATAAACGAGTGAGAATTAAACTGCAGCCAGTTTTGCAGCAACTCTGCAGGGACTGACAGAAAACCATAAGCTACAACTTCTTGTTAATGACACCCCAACACACTGTAAGATCTTTCAAAGCTGAGGCTTGAATCAAGTGTCCCCGTTTTTCACACCACCTGCTTCACCACTGCTAGCCTATTAGTTGGCATCTTAAACTAATCTCTAATGCTAATTTACATCAATTTTGAACTGTCTTGTGATCCACTGTAATAAAAGAAAAAGGCTCATCCACCACAGAGCTACAGCTCTGCGCCTTGGTCAATTAGTAGCTTGGTGATTTTACACCGGAGCTGGTTCAGTAATCTAAGTCAATGTGGACATTTTAGAAGAGAAATATTAAACTAGGTGAACATCCATAAACTAAATGTGACCAGTAATAAAAAAAAAAAAAAAAAAAACAAAAAAAAAAGAGTTTTTTTTAAAAAAAAAAAAACTTTTTTTTTTTATTATACAA
>VUQH01043249.1:0-13818 GCA_015106775.1 Etroplus canarensis | reverse complement strand
TTAAATTAAAAAAAAAAAAATAAATTTTACCAAAAAAAAAAAAAAAAAAAAAAAAAGCCAATATCAAAGTTCACCTTCTGTGCCACTTCCCCACTTTCTATGTTAATCCTCTGACACTGATTTAGAAACGGGGCTGTTTTATTAAAGCAGCTTCTCTTCTGGCTTGTTAACATCAAAATTCTGAACTGGCATTTCAGAAGAGCAGACCCCAGACGGTATTTCCAAGTCAGAAGTCCCATCATGTGATAATCATGTGACCCTGGTGTCGTTCCTTTGAGCAATAAGGAAGTTAACCAGCTGATCCTGGTTTCCAAGGGTCAGAGTAGTAAGAAAGACAGATTTTAATCAAAAGAATAATTAAGTAGAGAAAGAACAGATTTAAACAACTTATACAGAAAGGAAATAAGTTTAGCTTGATTGCATACCTCCCTGTGCAGCTTAACACCCATTATTCACCCTTTATGCAGCAGGAAAGAAAGCAATCACCCCAGCATGCCTCCTGCTAAATGAGGGGGTAAAATGATATTAACTACTAATGTTCACAAATACGCATTATTCTGTCAGGATAGGCTCATATTTTCATTTGCTAGCATCCCTTCCCATCTCATCCTTTCGCTTTAGGTTAAGCACAGGCCAACGCCAAAGCTAACTTTTGTAGTCGTCATCAGCCAGCCGACTAGTTTTGACTGGTCTTTGCTGTCTGGCGCTGAAGCAGGAGTACCAGCAGCGATAATTGTAATAAATAACAAACCAACTAAATACTAAAACAACATCAACAATAAACTGCTGATGCTACCTGCAGGAGAAAAATCTAAATACACGTCTGCTCAAGATTAGCTTCGCAACGGTAGCCACGTTAGCGGATAGCTTTGAAAAGAAAGCACTTGTTAGGAGACATGTGGAAAAATAGTGAGCAGGTAAAGCAAAAAAAAAAAAACAAAAACACAGCTTATATATGAGAAATGACGGTTAGATAATTACCGCTGAACACCATAGCCGCAGAGGCACCCATCGCAGCGAAGAACGGGGAGTACTCGGGCCCGTCGTTAGCCATTCTTTCTCACACGATACCGTTAAAAAATAAACTAAATATACAAAATTAATTCTAACTGCGAGTCCAAAAAGATGCACTTCGCGAAATATATCGAAGGCCACGGGCTTTAAATGCTGGGTACAGCAGGAAGAAGCAGACTGAGCAACTAAACTAACTGTGTAAACGGAGGAGTCACGACTCTGCCGATAAATACCCGGCTCATCAGCACAAAATGGCGAAGCGGAAAATATCACCTGACCGGGCGGACAGACAAAGCCTATCACTGCCTGGGTGTGTGGGGGAGAGGCGCAGTAAAACAAAGCTGGTTAATGATTCACTGTGCGAGACGGACTGTTTACGAAACAAAAGGTATGGATTTAAGTGATAGGTAAATTGTGTATTCCGCACAAACACGATGTGTTCATATTTCTGTTCAAATTTTTATCTTTTTTTTCCTTTAATCACCCCTATTTGGCGTCGCTTTGGTGTGCTCCGCTGCAGGCTTTTCCTTTGATATCCACACATTCAACCTTCTGAAACAGGGGGATGAAATGATGGGGAGCAGGGTTACCATAGTTAACTAAAATTAAGCTAAAAAATAAACGAGATAAACACATTTTACTTAGCTGAAATAAAAATAAAAACTAGACTTTTATTAAAAAATAAAACAACTAATATGATATTGTGTGCTTACAAAACTAACTCAAATAAAACAGAAATATACAGAAAATGTCCTTTTAGTCCTTCTGAGTTTGGTCGAATCTGGTAAGACATCTTTTCTGATGAGGCTCTGGTGAATCTGTTTATTGAGACTACAGGATCTCTGCATGACTGAGAGTCAAATGCTTTCACAAAGTGTCATGCTTGTATTTTAATTTCTAATCTGAACAGCTTAAATCTTCCCTGGACAAATATCACCCATATCATAATAATTAAGAAAACTAAAACTAGCACTGAAACTAATAAAAAATTAATTAAAACTAAACATTTTCAAACAATAATATCTGAGTATTTATCTAAAAATGGTCATTTTGATATCCTATTTAAAAAAAGAATGAAAAAGAAGAGAAAGAAGGTATAAAACTGACTATTTTTGGTATGAATGTTGCCTATTCTCAAAGACAACTTCATATTTGATATAAGATACGATACGATAAGATAAGAAAAGATTAGATAAGATTCAAACTGTGAGGTGGGCCTAGGGTGACCATATCCCAACAAACATGGGGACAAAGAATTTGTTTGTGTGAGATAATATGGGACACGTTAGCAAAGCTGGGAGGCATTCTGAAATTTTGATATCTAATGTAAAAATAAAAACAAGAAAGTCTTTTAGTTACTGTTATACATTCATCTTTTTGAAACAGACAGATAAAATTATAGGGATACTCAAAAGGGTGTGGAGTAGGATGACTAGATGTCCCTCTTTATGTGAGACTGCACAGCATTTTTACCCTTTATATGCCTGTTCCGCATCTAGTGTAGTGGTTTGCATGTTTACCTTATAAGTGAAAGGTCTCTGGTTTGATTCCAGGTGGAGACACAATCACCTTTCACTATGGAGGATTGGGTAAGGAGACTGAAGAAGTCACTTGGATGAGTGATGAAACATTTCTAGCATGGAAAACTTTACATCCAGATGAACAGAATCAACTTTTGAGATTGGGTAAGGAGGTGTATCTGGCATAAAACCTCTGCCAAATTATCAATGTGGATTAGTCTGCTGTGGCAACCCCTTGGTGGAGAATACAAGGGAGCAGCCAAAAAGTACTCATATTCCTGTCCCACATTTTGATATGACCTGCACTTTTCAAAAACTGGCTTTAATCTGATACATGTGAAGAAAGCAGGGAAGAGTTTTCATTATAGTCGAGGTAATGTGTCTGATACTCTGTCAATCAGGGAACGTTACAAGTTACCACAAAATACCAGGCTCTGCCAATTTAGGCAGAATATAAGTGAAACTAGTACTAACTAAAAATAAATCCTGCTTGAATAACTGAGTTAAACTAGGTGGAAATTGATTCTGTGAGGGCTTTTATCATGTTTTCGTGTCAGTTGCGAATGGGGTGATCAGATGGCCCTCTTCATGTGGGACAGCACAGCACTTTTGTCCCCCCCCCCCCTCCCACATCGTTAGACAATGTCCCATTTTTTGACTGGCTTTGCAGGACATCCACTTTTCTGAACCTGGTTTTTACTAGATGCAGGTGAAGAAAGCAGTGAAGGCTTTTAATTATAGTAAATAAAGGTTAGCCTTCGATCCCACAGTGGGGAAATTTCACGTGTTACAGCAGCAAGACAAAGTGACAACAGCACACCAGTATAAAAAAGAAATCACACCAAAAAGAAAAAAGACAGTAACAACAACATTGATCTTCTTCTTCTTTCAGCTGCTCCCATTACGGGTTACCTCCATCTCGCCTTATCCCTTGCATCCTCTTCTGTCACACCAACTCTCTTCATGTCCTCCACTACATTCATGAACCTTCTCTGTGGTTTTCATCTTTTCCTCTTGTCTGGCAGTTCCATCTTCAACATCCTTGTCCAGTATATCCCTTCTTCTGCACATGTACAAACCATCTCAGCCTTGCCGCTTTGACTTTATCTCCAAACTGCTCAATCTGAGCTTTCCCTCTGATGTAGTCATTTTTAATCCCTTCCATCCCGGTTCCTCCCAGTGATAAACAAACACAATAATAGAAAATAGAACAGGTGAATATTACAAGTAAGAAAACAGACTGTATGGTTATGTCCACATTTTTACATTATTTGTATGTACATATCTTACGTTGCATACGTTTATTGTTAAGATTTAATTGACCTCTTCAGATGCATTTTTTTAGTCTCTGCACCTTGTGCCAGGACTCAGACCATTTAGGAGAAGGAGTTTTTCACTCAGCTGTGAAATGCTGTAATGTGGCACATGGCAGTGAGAGAATCCGAGGTAGTGTGAGTTTGCTTGGGGTTGGGGGAAGGAGAAGAATCCAAATTCCACTCAGATCCAGAAGGAAGAGGGGGGTCATGAGAGCTGGGACCCCAAGGTAGAGATGAAGAATGTCAGTGTGTGTGACTCAGAGAGAGCTTGTACAGTCCCCATGCCTCCTCCTTCTCCTGTTCCTCCTCCAGCCATCCCTCCACTTTGCTCCCTCTGCATTGCCTAGTCCAGTCAGCACTACGTGCAGGACCCCTCCCCCAGTGTCACTGTAAAAGCTCCATGATTCGCATTGCAATTTCTCCACTAGGATCACAGGCTTCCTTTCTTTCGTCACTTTACTAACATTGCTAACTCACTTTGCTAACATCTTACTCTGCCAAGGCTGCATTATAAAAGAAGAACAGATCATTTTGAGATGGGATGGTGCGTGTGAGTGTGTGTGCGTGTGTGTGTGGTGAGGCTGATAAAAAAACGGTCACCATGAATTAGCTGGTTTTCATTTTTTGTTTCTCTTTCTCTGCTGCTTGACTGAATACATATTGATTCAGGAAAAAGAGGTGTGTAGCCTTTCTGCTGAGACTGGATTATGGTGTTCCTATTCAGTGCTGATTCAGTAGCATGTAAGATGATATTTTATGTACCTGGATCATTGTTTCCTGTTTGTTTTGGGTGGATGTTCCCACCCTTGAGTAGCATTAATGAATGGGTTGTAAGGAGAGGATATACCATAATTTGAAGTCTGCTCTCTGAAACGCATTTTAAAGAAAAGAAAGAGGAAACTGTGAGAAATTCTCACAAGGCCAGGATTTAAAGTTCTATAAGCAGCACCAACTGTTAATGCATACTGTCATTGTAGATACACACATCCTCCATCTTTCAGTGGTTCATCAGTCCCATATATGTATCATATTCTGTAGATACCATATTTTCAAGAGACACTTCTACTTAGAGTTCTTCTCTGTGTGTAAGATTTGCCCAGTATTTAAATAAAGGAAGGCACTGGGCTAAGCTTCTCTCATATTAGTCAGTTTCTGCTTTCTGTGACCAAAACATAACTCATGTTTTTCATTCTGACTGGGATGATGAACTCAGCCATTTTCATTAAAAATCATCTTTGCTTTCCTGTGAAAATAAAACATCATTCTTTGGGACCTCCTCAGTCTGTGCCTTAATCCTCTCCGGGTGGGGGTGGCGGTCAAGGAAAGACCCATCTCAGTGTATGGTTAAACACTTAAGCATCTTACTCCTCGAGGCTGGGAAGCATGGTTTTCAGGAGATGCGCCAGACCAACACCCAAAGGAGCAGCTAAATATAGATGTGCATGTGCGATTAGCAGAGTGTGAATCCTGAATGGAGCACACAGGCTTGGTGAGATGGAGTCAATTCCACTTACTGTAAAGAAGGAATTACTCCACTGCTTTGCCATTTAAGATGCTACGCTTCTCCAGATACATTACACCAAGGCACATAGACTGCAAATCAATTCACACATTTATAGGGCTGCATTGACATTGATTGCTTTCATAATGGCATGTTTAATAAAATGTCTGGAAAATAATCTGAGCGTATCAGTTTCTATAGCTGTCAGTCTCTGAATGTGTATGACCCATTAGGGCTGGCTGAAATTTGACAGGGACTTTTATGACATGAATTCTGCAGCACAGAGCATCACTAAGGCAGAAAGCTCTTAGAGATATATTTGTAACTATATCTGACTCATATCTGCTGAATATTTTCCAGTCATGCAGTTCAGCGTCAACTTCCACAAAAAAAGATACACAAGACATTAAAAATAAAAATAGGTAGTTTGCATGAAGATGTGTGTCTGAGTAATTTAAGCCATTTTTAGTAGTTTAGAGCCAAGACTGTACTGTACAGATTAATATGGATTTTGCAATGCTGTAATTTCAGCTGGGCTAAAGGTTTTTATTTACATTATATGGACTAAAGTGGCCACCTACAGATTACACTAACTGGAGCTTTTATGACATACCATTCTAAATCCATAGACATTAACATGGAGTTAATCTTTGCTTTGCAGCAAGAACATCTTCCATTGTTCTGGGAAGACTTTCTACTAGATTTTGGCGTGTGTCTGTGGGAATTTTCCCATTCACGTAGAAGAGCATTTATGAGGTCAGTCACTGATTTTGTATGAGATGGCCTGTCTTGCACTCTCTGTTCTAGTTCACCCCGAAGGTGTTGGATGAGGTTGAGATCAGGACTTTTTGTGATCAAGTCAAGTTCTTCCACACCAAACTCATCCAACAATGCCTTTATGGACCTTGATTTGTGAGGTGGGGTACAGTCATGCTGGAACAAAAAAGGGCCTTCCCCAACTGTTCTCTCAAAGTTGAAAGCATAGAATTGTCCAAAATGTCTTGCCAAGAAGGAGCATTTCAGATTTTTCTTCACTGGAACTATGGGGCCCAGGCCAAACTCAGAAAAAAAAAACCTGTAGCATTATCTCTCCTCTACCAAATCTTACAGCTGGCACATTGTTGTCAGGCAGATGTTGTTTGCCAAACTCAGACTTGTCTGTCAGAGGAAGAAGTGTGTTTCATCATTCCACAGAACACATTTCCACTGCTCCTGAGTCCACTGGTGTACTTTACACAACTCCATTTGATGCTTGGCGATGTAAGACTTGCATGCAGCTGCTTTACCATGGAAACCTATGCCATGAAGCTCCTGGCACACAATTTTTGTGCTGAGGTTAATGCCAGAGGATGTTTGAAACTCTGCAGTTATTGAGTTAGCACAGCTTTGGCAACTTTTATGCACTATGCACCTCAGCACTTGGTGACCCAGCACATGGTCTGCCACTTTGAGGCTGATGTTCCTAAATGCTTCCACTTTGCAGTAACAGTTTCAGTTGATTGTACAATTATCTAGTAGAGAAGACATTTCAGACTATCTTGTTGCAACAATGACATCCCATTACTGTGCCACACTCAAATTCAGTGAGCCTTTAAGAACCACCCAGTCTTTCACAAATGCTTGTAAAGGCAGACTGCATGGCTAGGTGCTTGGTTTTATACACCTGTGGTAATGGGACTGAATGAAACACCCAAAATTCAAAGACTAAGCAGTGTGGCCAAATACTTCTGTCCACCTAACGTATGTGCCAGTTATTTTAATACCATGACATTATAACTGTGTTTAACTAGAAAAATGCAATGTTTATGCAAAAAAGGTGCACGAAAAGCATTAAATATAACTATTAAATAAATTTATAATTTTTGTACAACTTCATAGTCACTTTGGGAACAGAAACTTAAGGTAACTACTGCAAGTAAAGCAAACAAGACAACACATGGTCAGCTGACTTTAAAAAGGCATGTGGCACACTTCTGTGGCAGTCTGAAAAAAAAAAAAAAAAGAAAAAAACCATAACCCTCTCTTTGCAGGAACAGAGATGCAATAGGTTTAGACAGATGGCAAAAAAAGCATTTTCTCATGTGAACTCTGGAGATGCCTTTTCTCACATGTTACACACAGCACTACTGGAAGTACTTCTCTTAACTGAGCCTCAATGATAGAGCATGCACGAGGGACCACATATTACACCCACTTGCTCACTGTAATGGTATATTTTCAGAAGCACTAATCAGACAGTGTTGACTGACAGCGCTGACTGTGGACAGGCTGGTTAAAGACTCTTTAATGTCCAGTTGAATGATTCCCTCATATATTTCTGTAAAGTAATGTCTAGAAAACTTTAGGGCTGCAATGCATGTGTGAAAATGGCTTTAATGACAAGATAAAATGACTTGACTGAAAGCTGTATTTTCACATTTACAGTTACTCATTTGACACTTTACTGTAGCACATATTTTAATACAGAGAGGTGTGATCCTTAAACACATGGGGAACAGGGCACCGTTTTAGACTTCTCTTGTTACCATATTTATACTGGAAAGGACGGAGGTAACATGAAAATGGTAAAAAGACGACACTGCATTTATCTGAATTACTTGTAAACCAAAATATATACATGTACTGCACAAAAGGGAAAGTCAAAGATTCAAAGAGAAAGCTGGTGCAAAATGGCAACACTCACATTCTCTATGGATATTCATTAACATTTACTCCATTAATTCATTTATAACACCTCCCACCTATGTACAGTGAATCAGGAAATGTGGGGAAAAATGGTTCTAACATTCAGGTTCTTTTACCATAACATGATGACGTGACTTTTTATATGCTCAGAATCAAGACCTGGTAAATAACACTTTCAAGGACTGCAGCTACACAATAAATTTGGCTGATTGAGATAAATCACTGAAAATAAAACACTTCATTTTACATTCAGAAAATAAAATATTTAAGCTCAGCAGGAGGGAGAACATGGTTTATCATGAACATTTCCATTACTACTTTAGTGTAATTGATATACAAATCTGTAAATACAAAAATAAAGAGGAAAAAACACAAATGCATCACATTTTTTCATATATTGAAATCTAAATAAATGGTATTAATAAATTAACTCAGAACTAAATTTGCAGGACGGATGTAATTTTGTTTGCATCTGTGTTTTCCACCTAAAACACTTTGCATGACTCAAAGACTCGACTTCACACATTAATTTCTGCTTTAATGTGTTTTAGTGGTAATAGATAAATACCTAAATATGTGTAGTATTTATGTGTACAGCATTACGAGGCCATAGCATCCTGGAAGCCCCACACTTCTAGCAGTGATACCTGGAAGCTCTCTGCACATAGGGGCGGGTTGTCAAAGGTGGTGCACCTGCCAGTGCGCCCGTGGTTCAGCTCAGAGTCGATGTACAGAGCATTGCCCTCGCCTCCACCTAAACAGGTAGAAAATGATAGCGTACGCATGAGTTACCAATGACAAACATTCCTTTTTTGCAGACAACTTTTACTTAAATTAATATCCACACATATTAACATGCATTTACTGGGCACTTCATTAGGCATATTGTTCAAATCAAATAAATTTTATTTGTAAAGCACCAATTCACGACATAAAGACCCTAAATATTAGAGAGAAAAATCCCAACAATCAGGCAAACCTTGGTGAGTTAGTACTTGGTGATAGTGGGAAGGAAGAAATCCCTTTTAACAGGAAGAGACCTCTGGCAGAACCAGGGAGGAACAGCCATCTGCATTGTCCCGTGTGTGTGTGTATGTGTGTGTCTGTGTGTGAGCGCGTGCACGCACGAGAGAGAGAGGTTGGGGGGGAAAGGGGTATAAAGATCTAATCAGCCAATTACTCAATGCATTTAGGCATGTAGACACGGTTAAGACGATCGGCTGAAGTTTATACTCGCCATCAACATGGGAAAGAAAAGCATGGTTGTTTGTGCCACAAAAGGTTGAAATATTTCAGAAACAGCTCATCTGCAGAGACAACCATCTCTAGGGTTTACAGAGAATGAAAAAATAAGAAAAAGAGAACATGTCCAGTGAGTAGCAGTTCTGAGAGAAAATATATTGTTGATGCCAGGAATCAGAATGGCTAGGGTGCTTTGAGCCGATAGGAAGGCAACAGGAACTCAAGTCACCACTTTTTACAACCAAGATATGCAGAAGAGCTTCTCCAAACACACAACACGTTGAACCTTGAAGCAGATGAGCGAAAGCAGCAGAAGACCACACTAGGTACTGGAAACTGAGGCTACAATTAATATGGGCTCACCAAAACAGAAGATTAAAAAAGATAAAACATTGCCTGGTCTGGTGGGTCTCAATTTATGCTGCAACATTCAGATGGTAGGGTCAGATTTTTGTGTCAACAACATGAAAGCATGGATCCATCCTGCTTTGTATCAATGGTTCAGGTTGCTGGTGGTGGTGTGATGGTGTGGGGGATATTTTCTTGGCATGCTTTGAGGTCCTTCATACCAAATGAGCATCATTTAAACACCACAGCCTTCCTGAATATTGTTGCTGACCATATCCATCCTTTTGACCACCATGTACCCATCTTCTGATGGCTGATTCCAGCAGGATAACGCACCACGTCACAAAGCTCAAATCATTGCCAACTGATTTCTTGAACATGACAATGAGTTCACTGTACTCAAATGGCCCCTACAGTCACCAGATCTCAATCCAATAGAGCACGTTTAGAATGTGGTGTAATGAGAGATTTGCATCATGGGTGTGCAGCTAACAAATCTGAAGCAACTGTGTGATGCTGTCAATACAGCCCAGAATCCAACACCTTGTTGAATCTATGTCATGAAGAGTTACAGCAGCTCTAATGGCAAAAGGAGGTTCAACCCTGTAAAAACAAGGTGTTCCTAATGAAGTGCCCAGTGAGTGTATAAGCATATGGCAAAAGTCCACTCACCCACTATGATGGAGTCAAAGTTTCCAGCCATGAACATCGAAGTATTCTTGGAGTTGAGGTTGAAGTGGCGAGCAGAGAGAAATGGTGACAGCTCTCCAGGAGGTTTGTCTGGCTGCTGTAAACTATTGTTGTTTGGGCCCTCAGAGGATGCTGTTTCTTCCTGACTCTCTGTCCTGATGGACGAAGCCAACTCAGGATGGCGGATTACCACCCATTCATAGCGCTCCATCTCTGGCTTCAGCTGACAAATGAAATAAAGGAGTGGCCACTATTACAATGTATTTATCAGTCACACGGCAGAAAAATTGCATATTAAAATAATAGTACAAATCACAGGTGAGTATCGAGCCAGCGCCACATCAGTGGCCCTCTGGTTCCCAACCATTCACTTTCACACTGAGCCATTGCCACCCCCATTTAATGGGTATACTAAAAAATAGATTAAATTCAAAATGATCAAATTTATGAAGCAATTATCAAGCGTCCCTGAAAAAAGTTTAAGATGACCAGCAGAAGAAAAATGTTTCTGATTCCAACGCACCTAAAAACCTACAAAAAGAAGATTTTCCTTTTCAGTTCCAACCTAAACATTATTCTGAAAACTGTGAAAACAGAAGTGCATGCAAGTTGGCCCTAAAATCCTAGAACTAGAAGCCCTTTGCAGGAAAAATAGAGGATAATCTCCCAATCGAGAATAAACAAAACAGTTAGCTGCTACAAAAAAGCATCTACAAGCTGTGAGGTTTGCCCTAGACGAGTTACGAACCATGCAGGGTGCCCATACTTTATCTTTGGGTATGGGTATGATAATATGCCATCTCTAGTGTCCCCGTAGCCTAAGGGTTTATGCATTCACCTTCCAAGCAAAAGGTCCCTGGTTCGAATCCAGGAGGGAACACAAGCCCCTCTCACCATGGAGGGTTGTGTCAGGAAGAGCACCCAGCGTAAAACCTCTGCCAAACTACAAATGTGGATTTATTAGCTGTGGTGACCCCTTCGGGAGAATACAAGAGAGCAGCCTAAGGTATATGCCATCTTTAAGTTTAAGAAACTAATCCTTTTTTTCCTCTCAAAGGAAGCCAGAAAAGAGTGTCTAACATTTGCATTTACGATAAACTCTCGACTGTAAGCTATTAATTTCCTCCTTGGCCTGTTCAAACCCCTGCTTCACATCTGACAGACACTGACCTCTGCTGAATGTCTCTTATTTGTGTCAGATGTGGTGTCAGGTAAGGGCCTGGTCAGATACTACTGGATTCAGGTTACAGGAGTTTCCGATCTGTGCGTGCTTAAGTATTGCTGTTTGAGATGATTGCGTTTTCTGGTGTCTAGGCTGAGACAGCGCACAGCTGAGCTTTAACAGTTAGCCGAGTAAATAATTCATACAGAAGGAAACAGAGACACAGTCTTCATTTCCATTTCTAGGCAATGCTTCACTGATGCTACCAGAACAGCATAAGTGAATGTTTTTGCATTGAACAGTATGGCAATTACAAGGAAACTGTGTCCTATTAGGTAGAATTTTCCAAATGGGAGCCTGATATACCAGCTTGGGTAGTTAACGCCAAAAGCATGACATCTGGAAAAAAAAAAAGGATGGATGGTACCCTCTGGTGGTCAAACAGCAGTACTACTAAGACAAGTCTACTTTAACCATTATAAACGTATTAGCCAATATAAGCTACTAAGTCGAGCTACTAAAAATAAACTTACCCTGAAGACAAAACATTCTCCTGTGCCAAAGAAGCTCAACTTGTTGCCTCCTCTCTTTCTTTCCTCCCAATCTGTTGAGAGAAAAGCTCCACATACCTGCAGAAAAAAATATAAAAGAAACTGCATGAGTGAGAGCAACGTTAGATTTGCTCATCTGTACTGTCTTTGTTCTCAAGGAGTTGAAAGTTGAGCGATTAAAAGACAGCTCTCTGTAAGGTGCCAATACTCGTGCCAGGATCCCTTTGGAGTGGCATAATCCAATCATATGACCCCTGTATTTTCAGGAACTTTGACACCAGTTCATGGAGCCCAGGACAAAAAAAACAACCCAAGTTTATTTTGAAAAACAGAAACCTAGTATGAACCTGTCTAATTCCTTAAAGAAAAAGCAGCGATTGACTTAATGCTATGTGTAGGTCAGTGCAGGAGAGTTTTTTAAAATACCCTACATGGAGAAGATGTTAAGGATATTGTTTGACAAACATGACTGCAACTGCAGTCAGAAAAAATGTGTAATTTCCACATATGACTGATATACAAAAGCATTTTATACAAAGACATTGATAATTTACACACGTATGGGTGGGCAACATTTATTCTCAAACAACCAGACTGATAAAGTAAGCAAAAAAAGACACACTGAACAACCAAATAGAAAAATAAGACAAACACAGAACATCAAGCATAATATGTTAAAATCCATGAATTTGAGAAGACATGAGACTATTTTAAAAGGCCTGTCAAGGCGGCCTGTGTTTATTAAAGTTTAGTTGTGTAGCCAACTCAAACTTCAATAAATCACAGTACAGACTTGCATCACGGAATTAAAAAAAGAGGCTAATATTTACCATGTATGCACGCAATTTTTTATATATGCAGTTTTCCCCACACATTGACTTTACTTGGGTAGACTACCCAGGTATAACTATCTGTCTGACACAAATATACTAGTAGACAAGTGAAAAATACTGTCTTGGACTGCAGCTGGTAATACTAGCCCTTCCTCTGAACTGGAGGGTCATGTTAACTAGAACCTACAGCAGGTGGAGAACTGGTTCAAGTATCACTTTGCTGAGCTCACTAAGGCAGTGACTACTGCCGCAAACTGCAGTTTAAGACAGTGCGTACACACAATACAATATTATCCTGATACTTAACACACAATTAAGACTGTCACCAGAACTGATACGTACAGCACCTTTTGGATTCAAAATTCTGAAAGCACAATGGTACCTGTATTCTGCCAGTACCAGTACTTATTCTTTAAGATTGGCACCAGTGCACTTCTTCTCCATTCCTCAGGCATTCTCTCATTCTCCAAGATTGTAGTAAACAATATGATTAAAAAGTCCACTGCCCTCTCTCCTAGACATCTCCATACCACCACAGGTATGTCATCTGGACCAACTGCCTTTCCACTCTTCATCCTCTTCATTCCTGCCCTAACTTCCTCCTGATCTACCATCTTACCTCCCTCTGCCCTCCTCTCCCTCTCATTTTCCTCATTCATCAGCTCCTCAAAGTACTCTTTCCGTCCTCAACACACCCTCTTCACTCGTTAAAACCATTTCCCTCCCTATCCTTAATCGTCCTAATCTGCTGCACATCCTTTCCAGTTCTGTCTCTCTACTCGATACAAGTCCTTCTCTCCTTCCTTGGTGTCCAGCCTCTCATACAACTCACTATAAGCCTTTTCCTTTGCCACTTCTCTCTTTGCTATGTGCTTAGCCTCCTAGTATTCCTTGCCTACTTTCTTTATCTCCCTGACTATCCCACTTTTTCTTTGCCAGCCTCTTCCTTTGAATAC